>VSMD01077945.1:0-15510 GCA_008750895.1 Mirza zaza | reverse complement strand
CTGGGGCGACAGAGCAAGACTCTGTCTCCAAAGATACATATATACATACATATATAGTCATACATTTATTCATTCACTCACTCAACAAAAAATACGTCAAATGTTCATTCTGTATAGATTCTACACTAGGCACCCAGTATAAAAAATGAAAGAAGGCTGGGCTGACACCTTCCAGGGTTGGAGTTCTACCCTTTCTGTTCTCTTACTTTAGACCCTGGTCAAACTCATTCTTTCCATTCTTTATAGGAAAAGCTGTTCAGCAGTGCCCTTTTCCCTATAAAATAGCAATTCTCTATTTCTTTTAGGAAACTGGTCTTTAAAAATGTTCAAGTCTTTGGATATTCATAAAATGGAACATGAAGTGGTGGCTAATCATTTTTAAATGGTAATATATCAGACAATGAGATTAGAAACACCTTGTGTTGTATAGCTATGTGGACTTTGGCCAGCCACTGGAACTTTTGGGGCTCATCTATGAATTATAAAGTAAAACCTGTTCCACCTATAAGACAAGGGTACTGTGAAGGCAAAATGAGGTAATATATGTAAAAAATGGTTGAAAAGTATAATATGCTCTAAAAAGACTTATCTGTGTATGTGTGTGCTAAGTGTGTTAAAGTGTAAGGAAGATATAATTCTAAGTATAGAAACATCATTTACATAATTGCTACCAGTCAACCTATAAAAAACTTGGTGTTTTTTATAAGGACACAAATGATTATACTGCCATGGGTGACATGTGGTAATTATGAAACTGAGTAAATAAAGATGATAAATGGAAGAACAGATAGCTAGGTATCTGAAACCTACTTGATGAGTAGAGGGAAGTTTTCTCAGGAAGATATAATTATGCTCACTTTCCAGCTTTGTCCATACTAAAAGCTCCATTTGTACATTGAGGCCTTGTTAAGTTACTGTATAAGGCAAAGATTTTTCTTCTATGTTTTAATGAAACAGTGACAGTGGTATACCAAGCTGCTACAACTTAGGAGCATTTTTCCCTTAGATGAAAGTTAGTCCTGCTACTCTTGACTGAAAGCTGTTCTTGTTATGTGTGTGTGAGTGTGTGTGTGTGGTGGGAGCGTGGGAGCAGGGATCACTTCTATTTAATAGAACATTTTAAACGGGGAAATCTTTTTTTGTTTTTTTGAGACAGAGTCTCACTTTGTTGCCCAGGCTAGAGTGAGTGCCATGACATCAACCTACCTCACAGCAACCTCAAACTCCTGGGCTCAAGCAATCCTTCTGCCTCAGCCTCCCGAGTAGCTGGGACTACAGGCACGTGCCACCATGCCTGGTTAATTTTTTCTATATATATTAGTTGGCCAATAATTTCTTTCTATTTATAGTAGAGACGGGGTCTCGCTCTTGCTAAGGCTGGTTTTGAACTCATGACCTTGAGCCATCTGCCCGCCTCAGCCTCCCAGAGTGCTAGGATTACAGGTGTGAGCCACTGCGCCCGGCTGGGAAATCTTTATTGACTCCCTGCCCTGGAAATTTCCCTGGGTCAGAAGAGCGTGAAAAGATAGCAGTGGCAAACTGGGTGTTATAGAGCAAAGGGACAGGCCTTGGAGTTTGGCAGACCTGATCAGAAACTTACTCTGTGTTTCAATTGCTGTTGTCTCTTCACTGCACTGGGTCAACCTTTTTTGACATATTAAGTGAGCCTTTATGTTAAAGGAAATAAGGAATAGCATAAATATTAATGCCATTTCCTAGATACTTTTGTTGCAAAATCATATGACTCAGAGCATTTCTGGTCCTCTCTGAGGCCTATTGCCCACTTCTAGTGTTTCAGTCTCTGTCCCCAAAGGTAGGAGGCTATAGTTGCTCTCATAACCACTTCTTCACAGGGTCAAGAAAAAGGCAGGTGTCATCTGTGATCAGGCCATCAGCACTGTGCTACATTTTATTCTGCTCAGAGGACTACTGCCCACTTGAGGAGACTGCTTCCTGAAGCAGTCATCCATTCCTGGGCCCAGAGCTCACGCCTTCTACCTTAGAGCCCTGCTCATGCTGAGAACACCTGGGGAAGGTCAAATGCAACATTTTTCTCATTGCACTCCCAGATCTTTCAAACCTCTCTCCTTTACATCATTCAGGCCTCTGTACATTTTCAGAGCTTTGACCATCTCAAGTGACACCCTCCACCTCCCTCCATCCATCTCTTCTTATCCTTTGGTCCTATATTCAGGAACACTTCCTGGAATTATATTTTTTATGCAAACATTTGCTCATTATTTTCTTTGTGGCCCCCTCAATGTAAGCTCTGTAAGTGGAGGGGTTTTCCTTTCCCCAGAAGCTAGAAGTTCTGGTCCCATCCAGAGAAGATGCCCAATCAACAGTTGTGGAAAGGAAGGACTGAATGACAAATGAACACACCCATGCCTGCCTGTGCTTACACACGTGGTCTCATTGACTTTTCACATCCAACCCGAGATGTGGGTTCTATTGTATCCTCCACTTTCAGATTAATAGACCGAGCTATAGGGATTCAATAACTTGCTCCAAGCCACACAACTAGAAACTGGCACAGCTGGCATATAAACCCAGGGTCTTCCTTCATAATTAACATAGGAAAACAGAGAGAAAAGCTGTGGAGCTTAATAGAATAAAGATCTGAAGTCCCGATGGGAAAGAGAACTCAAATTCCTTCTGACCACAGAGGAGTAGCCATAGGAAGCCACCATAAAGAAGTCACTCTCCCTCTCGAGGTAGCAACAGTGAGGGACTAAATCAGTAGTTTTCAAACTTTGTTTGGACACACCACATGTAATCACCAGCAAATTGGTATTAACAGATCAATACCTAAGTGGACATGTAGGAGTAACATTTATCAGGTGTCGGGAGGGTGTGATGGGGGAGGAGGGGATGGGTATATACAACCAAACAAGTAAGGTGTACAACGTTTGGGGGATGGACACGCTTGAAGCTCTTACTCGAGGGGGGAGGGAGCATGGGCAATATATGTAACCTTAACACTTGTACCCCCATAATATGCTAAAAAAAAAATTAAAAAAAAAAAACTTTGGTTGGACAGACTCGCTCAGAAGCCCAATGTCCACAACACGTAACAGTATTATGGCTTCATCAGCACTGAAAGGGGTTCCTGGGAATGCAATGAGAAAAATGTTGCCCTTGACCTTGCCTAGGCTGTTCTCAGCATGAGCAGGGCTCTAAGGAAGAAGGAGTGAGCTCTGGGCCCAGGAATGGATGACTGCTTCAGGAAGCAGTCTCCTCAAGTGGGCAGTAGTCCTTTGAGCAGAGTAAAATGCAGCACAGTGCTGATGGCCTGATCACAGATGACATCTCCCATTTTTCTGACCCTGGGGAGAAGTGGTTATGAGAGCAACTATAGCCTCCTACCTTTGGGGACAGAGACTGAAACACTAGAGCTGGGCAACAGGCCTCAGAGAGGACCAGAAATTCTCTGAGCCATATGATTTTGCAATGAAAGTATCTAGGAAACAGTATTAATATTTATGCTATTCCTTATTTCCTTTAACCTAAAAAACAGTTCTGATGTGTTAGTGCATACATGTAAGCATGCACATACATACACATACTTGGAATTCAATTCCTAAAACAGACTCAAAGCATACTAAATAACATAAGGGTCCTCCTGAAGACACTGGGGCTTTACTCATCATTTCAATTTGTTTCTCCTCAAATAATTACATCAATTTTAATGACAAGGTTGCTGTTTCAATGACTCTGTCCAGGTGCTCAGACCTAGGGGAAATTCAAGATGAATTCCAGAAATGTGTTAACTATTTTTAACATTTTCACAGCAGAGGTTCTTGATTTATTGTAATTTTTATTGTTTTTTTACATTAAAACTGTTATAGAATGAAGCATATAGGTATATGAGGAGTAGACTGGGGTGATCTTGGTGTTCTGCTTTTCTCATCTCTAGAAACAGGAGGCCTAGAGGATATCTAAAATCTCTTCTAAGTCAGTGTAATTACTTATTTGAGGAACTAAAATTGAAAGATTTAGCTCATGATGACTACAGAAGGATAGTGGGGCATGAGAAAACTCCCCCGGTTCATGATCAGGGGGCCAAGAAGGACCAGTGTTTGAAGAGAAGTCTTCTCTGTATCCTGCATTCTTATAAACAGACATGGATTCTACCACATCCCAGTGGATAAATGCTTGATCATTCTCAAAGACCACCCTGAGGTCCTTAACAACTTTTAGATTATGGACCTCTTTTTAAAATGTATGAATACTATGGACAAAAATGCAACATGTGCCTAGGGTCACCAAATCATATGTCCAATTTTAGATGGTTTGAGGCCTCCTGTAATTCATCCATGGGGGACCAAGAAGAGGTTTCTAGGGTCAGTGTTCAAGCAGTCTAGAGTAATATGATGGCTTTGGGGGAATGCAAAAAGAAAATATAATGACCTCAAATTAAAAATTATCTTAAATTACATAATTTAATTCATATTAACATTTAGTATGATTAAATTACAAATAATACATATATTGAGGGCCACACATTTCTTTTCAATTTTTAGAGATATTGCATAACCAACACTGACTGTCCTGTAGAATGAGAAGTAAAGAACATCTCTTTGTTCAAGGGCAGCCCGAATCTAAGATGGTTAACCCATGCAGTCCTTAACAACTATTAATACCAGATTATAAGTATATGCATTCTTTCTCTAGCCAGCAGGATTCTTAGAGAACTGAACACATAACAGTAATGTTTCATAGGTATTATGGAGAGAAAAGTAAAGCCAAGAGAATGGACAGAGTCATCAGGAGATGACTCCATTTTTGGCCCAACCTATAATAGGGGGACTCTGTGTCCTGCAAGATACCAGATGAGCACTAAGCATCAGTAAGTAGGCTAGGAAGGGGTTTAAAAGTGCAAGGAGAGGTAAACAAAACAGAATTTGGAAGCCATTGCAAACATGCTTCTTACTTACTCATGATTTGCCTGTCAGGCCTTATTAGTGACAACCATCTAATACTCTCATGTCCACCATCCTATAATTTAGATTCCTGGTTTCTCCTCTCTAGAGAATTGACTTGAGGGAGCCAAACTCCTGGAATATCTTAAGACATTGCTTCCCAACTGAAGGATATTTTGTCCCCAAGGAATATTTGGGGACATTTTTTGGTTGGTTGTCCCAACTTAGACGGTAGGCTACTGGCATCCGGTGGGTAGACGTCAGGCATAATGCTAGCATTCTACAATGCACAGAACAGTTCTCACAACAAAGATTTCCTAGCCCAAAATGTCAATAGTTCCAAAGTTGAAAAACCCTCTCTTAAAGGAACAAAGTAATGCCATTAAGACTGGCTCATGGCAGAGGCAAGGCGAGAAGTGTCTTGTTCATTCAATGACTCCCTGTTTGCTGTTGTGTCCCTGAAACCTGAATCCTGTGTGCAGCCAGTCTGCCCCCAGTGGAGTCTGAAATCTCTCTGATTCATCACCAACTATCCGTCTCACAATAGGGAGGAAATTTAAGAGCAGCTCTGTCAAAGGAAGCATAAATCTGCCCTTTCCATCAGCCTTAAAGAAACAGAATTTAATGATCTCAGCTGGGGCCCTAATGAGCCAGTGTCCACATCAAAACGCTTCTCTGTATTTGACGTGTTTGACAGTGTGTTAGGGGAAAATAGGGGAAAAAACATATATTGGAAGACTAATTGAGCACTGCAGCGGAGCAATCCATGGAAGTCTTGTCCTCTAGCTAAAGGTTGTTATGCTTCGGTGGAGCCAGAGACAGACTCTGCCATGAGGATGTCACTCTTCTACGTGGAAAAATATGACTTTAAACATAACAAAAGCTGGGAGTATCTGAGAGGCAGGATGGTAGTTGCAATAACTGTGATTAGAAAGAACCACCCAGCTGCTGCTAACAGTCTGACTTTGATGTGAGGTGTACCAGATGTCAAAGGCTACCAGATGTTTAATGTTCTGCTGTGGGACTGGGGAATTAGGGCTGTGGTGTGTGGGGCCACTACCACAGAGTGGACTGGCCAGTCCCATGAGATAGAGTCATCATGCAACATTTCTGGAATGGTCAGGGGCTCCCAGCATGGAGACTCTCCCTGGCTAGCACGGCTGCTCCAGGTGACAATGGAGAAAGGAATCAAGAGGATGTAAGAGAATGTCAACCACTAGCAGAGAGGGTAGGAGAAATAAGACTCTGAAACAGCCTCAGGTAATGTACCCCAGCTCTGAGCTATTGGGAAATGTCTGAGGTTAGAACTAATCAGAAGTATAACAAGCATTTCTGTGCATTGATCAAGTCAGACCTGGATGTGAAGATTAATCTGCCAGCTGCTTGATGTCTGGTTCATTAACATCTCTCAGTTTCAGTTGTCTTATCTTAAAATTGAAGATGCTAACAGACCTCACAGAGCTACTTTAAATTTAACTAAAATCATGCATGTAAATTACTTTGAAGGTTAACTGAAATCATCTATAAATCTAGCACCCAGCACACTCTTTCTATGGATATCTGTGAACACATTGAAATCAGCTGAGATTATAAGCAGATCTAGCAGTGGCATAAACAACAGCCCAAGTGTAAGAGGGCAGGACTTTTTGTCACTATCATTACATGTAAAGACTGCTATGGCATCTAGAACACTATGTGTGAGATGATTGCCCTGGTTAGAAGCATTCAAGGTCTGGTTAAAATGGGGATATCCCCAAAGAAGTCTATCTATCTCTATCCACTAAAAGGTATCAAAAATTATTTTAGGGCTGAGCGCAGTGGTTCACACCTGTAATACTAGCAATCTGGGAAGCCAAGGCAGGAGGACTGCTTGAGCTCAAAAGTCCAAGACCAGGCAGAGCAAGCATGAGACCCGTCTGTACTAAAAATAGCAAAAATTAGCTGGGCCTGCTGGCGCACCTGTAATCCTAGCTATTTGTGAGGCTGAGGCAGGAGGATTGTTTGAGCCCAGGAGTTTGAGGATGCAGTAGGCTATGACGATGCCACTGTACCCTAGCCAGGGCAACAGAGCAGGACTGTTTTAAAAAATTATTTTAATAAATTAGGAATTTGGGGGGGTGGGGAATGACACTAGATGTGGAATTATCAGATCTGCAATCTACACCCTAAATGTAGCTTTGTGACAAAGATGTGTGACTTTGGCCAAATAACTTTACTTGTGTGAGTTGCTGCAGTTAAAGACAATTATAGTTAAAAACAATTATAACCAATTCTGCAATTCTTAAAGATATGAGAATCAGAAGAGATATTGGTGGAATAAACATATTGAAATTTTAAAGTGCTACATCAACAAATAATGGCATTACTAGTACTATTATCCCACAAGTTACACACACATACACACATAATACAAAGTGTGCACTAGTAATAAGCTTATCTTTGAATGTAAACAAAGATAGAAAAAGACAAATCACTTAATTATAAGCATAAGGATTAAGGAGGCAAGCAATATGAAACAGCATTATTCAGGAGCATCTTCTAGAAGTGGTATCTTGAAAGAAATAATGTGGAATGACAGATCATGGAACGGGACTTTTCAGATGCACATGTCAAGTGTCAAGTGCCACTTGTCATGGCAAGCGTTGACCCTGGGAAGTTAGATCCTTTTCCCACCAATCTTTTCTCCTCCTGAAATGGCTGTCCCAAACCTGGGGAAGTGCTCAAATGACCACTCTCTATATTTAGTGGTTTCTTTAGTGTATTTCTTCGTTACACATCATTAACATCTGGAGACAGGATTTGGCAAGAAGTTACTGAGTCAGACTAAAAAATGCTTATATAAGGAGTGTTGGGGGCCAGCTCTGAGCAGAACTAAGATCCAATGTGTCTCTACTAATAGAAGCTAAAGCAGGGCAGTAGTTAGGGGCCCTACTAGTAAGAGATTCCTCCACAATGGACTCATCACTATTAGAAGCCTGGAGCTCAGATCAAGAAATTCAGTCCCTAGAAATCTAGGTTCCATATAGATGTTTAGTTAAAGAGTAAGAGAAAAAAGCTAATATTTATTAAGTGCAGGCTTTCTGCCATGTGTTGAACCAGCTGCTATGCCATCATCACATTAGAATGTAATATAATGCCATGTTCATTTTGCAAATGAAGAATTATAAGCTCAAAAAGTCTCAAGAAACCCAGGTAGAAAGTGGCAAAGTTCGTGTTCTTCCACATGTACCTCCTAGTACCTTGAACTTAGTAAATGCTTAATTAGTACTAATTTATTGGGGAAAAATTGAACTGAATTCTATCAACCATATTGACTAATAGGAACATTCCAGTATGCACTCTCATTAAGCTCTGCACCTTCTCCTAAGCATAATGAATGACACATAGTAGAAGTTTAAGAAGCACATGGAATTTTTTTTTAAACTTAATTGAAAACTTGAACATTACTATTCAATATATATATGTCTCAGAAAACTATTTTCTTCTGAAAACTCCCAAATATAAAAGACAAAATCAATGCCAAAAACCAAAAGTACATGTGTCTACACATTAAGTTGTCTTTTCTCTCATGAAGTAGGTATTTTATTTTCACCGTTGAAATGCTTCTCTGGCAATTCCCATCACCCCTCATGCCACCTCTTCCATTCTATCTTTTTATATCTAGAGGTCTAAGGCTGGCTGATTCATTCTACATGGGCAATCAAACCCATGCAGACCTCCTTCAGGTTCCTTTGGTAATAAAGTCTCTGGGATTCTCTACCCTCCCCTCCTGCCTTCCCCACTCCTGACCCCTGAAGTTCATCCATGCTGTCCAAAGACTAAGAGATGTTGACAGTGAGCAGTGGAAGGTCTTGCTTCTGGCATTGCTGCTGCCTCTCCAGTCTTGAACTTAAAGGTGAAGTACAGCACTGCCAGCAGATAGCACCTAAGTGCTTCCCTCCCTTAACTGGAAAGGAAGGAAGGAAGGAAGGAAGGAAGGAAGGAAGGAAGGAAGGAAGGAAGGAAGGAAGGAAGGAAGGAAGGAAGGAAGGAAGGAAGGAAGGGAGGGAAGGAAAGAAGAAAAGGTAAAGGAAAGGAGGAAGAAAGGAAAGGTAAAGGAAAGGAGGAAGGAAGGAATGAAGGAAAGGTAAAGGAAGGGTGGAAGGAAGAAAGGAAGAGAGAAACAGATATGTATAAAACATGCCTGACAGTTCTGAACTCAAAGAAGCACAGGACTACATGGTTTATTTTTCACCCAGATTGTCTTTTATTAATATAACTGACGTCACATTGCTGTTTTGCTTGTACCATAATATGCAGAACAAAAGGAAATGGTTGCTGCCCAGGAGATATGGATCAGCACAGAAAGCTCTGGGGACCTATTAAATGTTGCCTTTAATCACATTAAATGGGAAGGAGTGACATAGCTCATCACAGAACACCAGGCTTTTCTTCCCATTTCTTTAAATATATGTGAATGTACTGCAACCTACAGTAATGTGCATTCACATTTCTGCATGCGACATATTTCACATCCATTTTAATGAACCCCACTGGGCATTCATGTTCTTTTGTTAAGCTGGAATTGAACTAGAATGAGGGACTCCCTAAACATCAATCTATAAATTGTCTACTGATAGTCAAGCTGAACCACTTGCCAGCCCCAGAATATAGCTCTTTGCTTCCATATGTGTTGTTTCCTAAAACTCCATTTCACAACTTGGTCTGGTTATGTGTAAGGCATTGTTCATCACACTTCAGGCCTCTATTTCTTCTAGAAGGCCTCCTTGGCCCACTTAGTACACAATACATTTTCTCTACTGTGCGTGTCATTTACACCATTTGTTTAATCCTACTTACACATCTTCTTTCCATCTTCTTCCCTATACATTTTATACACCCACCCCCCCAACACACACACACACACACATATACATAGAAACTGAGCTCCCAGGGGACAGGAGCCATTCATGTTTCTATCCTTACCATGTAGTACCATGCCTCACCAATAGTGGGTACTTCCCAAACTGAAAGAATAATAAATAAATTCATGTTTATGTCCCTGTGAGTGAGTAGATGTGCTCTGAATAAGATAGAAAAATTATTTCAGCCAAAATTTAGCTTATTTGGAACAGAAATGGTTAACCTGAGCAAATTTTCTATTGGGTAGAGAGTGGGTTAAGAATAATGAACAAAATCACTTAAAAAAAGAGAGGGGAGCTATAGACTCTTTTATTCCTGTTGTGAAACAGTGCCAAGAGCACATGAAGATGTGTGCTATAGACAGTGACTGCTTCATGGGCTGGACCAAGAATAAAAACCTTTGATCATCTATCATGTGGATTTCCATTGTCGTGAATGCGCTATAAACAGATCAGCAAATTTCCACTAACAGCTTATGCTCTGAATAAAGACAAAGTTTTGTTATATGGAACTTTTGTCAGAATGCCCTTTACTTTTACAGAATTTTAAAAGAAAAGGGGAAGTATTTACTCTCCCCTGCACCAACCCTTCAAAAGATTCATGAGGGCAAATAAAAGCAGATTTCTATTCTAAGCTCTTGCTTATTCAATAAATACTGAGAAACATGAGGGTGCTAGATGTACCTAACTGTGGAACTTGCCCATAGCTTTACCTTCCTTCCATTTGAATGCCCTGGGTCTTACCTCAAACAGATGTAAGATGAAAAAAGAAGTGACTCAGACACTCAGGCAAAAGAGATAGTCAAGTTACACACCTCTGAGTGTGGTATCCATGCACGAAGGTAGGTTCATTAATCAGAACTGGCATCCATGCTGATAAGAATACCAGAACAAGCTTCTTACTTCAAAATGCCTTCCTAATCTATTCACTGATAACTAATGCCTACACTTCTTTTTGAGGAAGGATAGAGTCTTTCTTTTAATTAGAGTTGATGGTTTCAGTGGCAAATTACTCTTGGGTGGGGGGAAGTCAGAAATTTGAATTTATAATAAACTATAAAAAGAGACCAGGAGTACAGGAGGATAGTGGCTGGCCAGATGCAGAAATCTCCATTTAAGGAGAGAAAAATGAAGACAAAGGGAAGATTGGGAATGGAGTCCAGATTTAGCAGGGACTTTAGAATTATTTTACCCTGATCTTCTTAGACTTTAAGCAAGTATTCCCTAACAAAGAAAATGCCTACTGAAACATAACAGGGCTTAGGAAGATACACATCCATCTCCTCTAGAATTGGTTACTGGTACACAACATTAAATATGAGTCTGGGCATATGTTCAGCCTTTATTTTTCATATTGGAAGTAGATAGTGAATTTATTTTTATTATTCAGGTGTTGTGGGTTGTATTGCATCCCCCAAAAGAGTGTACTGAAATTCTAACTCCAGGTATCTGTGAATGAGATCTTTTTTGGAAATAGGGTCTTTGCAGATATAATCAAGCTAGATAGGGTGGTAGATTAGGGTGGAGCCTGAATCCAATGACTACTGTCCTCATGAGCAGAGGTCCTTACAGAGATCCTTATAGTGTCCTTATTTAGAGATAGAGAGACAGGCACTCCGGAAGGCGGCCATGTGACAAAAGGAAGAGCAATGGGAGTAATGCAGCTATAAGGTGAGGAAACCCAAGGATTTCCAGGGGCCACTAGAAGCCAGGAAGAAGGAGGAAAGGATTCTTTCCTAGAGTGATGGTTAGGTACCCCAAATGCTTTAGGAACAAAAGTTAGGCAAGAAACAGAAAAGCCAAATATTACTGGCAAAGTCAGTGACATGTGGTGGGCACGGACATTTTCAGAACCTCTAGTCTCTTGTGTAAAAGCACCTCCCTGTTATGAAGCTTGAACTACCCTCCAATCTAGCCCCAGTCTCTGGCAGCAGAAGTCAGAGTCTGAGTGTACCATCAGTCCTGCTACCTCTGCTACGAAACACAGAACAAAGACATAGACACCAGCAGCTAAAAAGGTTTAAAGCCCCCAAAAGTTTCCTAAGAAATGGAAAGATTGTCTTGTTATTCATAATAAGAAGAAAGAATAAGAATTTTTTAATAAAAAAAAACTAAGATGCAAGTTGCAATGTCTGCTTGCTATCCTTTGAAGAATCCTAATGCTATAAATACACTATTTATTCCTAGACTTGTGCATCGGTGCGTAATTGTGTTAATATGCAGGAAGGCAGCTCATCTTGCTTGTTAAATCTCCCCCTACATTTTACAGCTTTACAAATGTCAGGCCATTAGGCCATAATTCTCGTGTTGAGGACCTCATTACCTATAAAGTATTAATATCTGCCACATAAAAGATGCAGGTGAGATGCAGATTCAGCAATTAACCCATACATCTTTATCCATCTGGCTGGTCTTGCCTAGTTTTTTAAACAACAATTATATTTTTCTGAGAATCTTTTACAAAGTACCTCTGTCTCCTTTTATGTTTGACTTGAGAGATAAAACTAGTAGTCAAAAGATTCATTTCCTCTGGTCCACATAGGCCACGTTCCAAAAAAAAAAAAAAAAAAAAAGAAAAAAGAAAAAGAAAGAAAGGAAAAAAAAATCCAGATAGAATCCCAAAATTCTAAGAAATTTTGTAGCAGTTCTAGGGACAGGAAGTCTCCAAGTTTCTTGACTTGGCCCAAGCAAAACTGAAAAATGGGGGAGGATTGCCCTGGCCTCCTCTACTCTCCTCCCTCTTGCGCTGTACCTACTCCTGCCACAAGCAGGCCACCTTGGAGGTCCAAGCCTTACCACAGGCACAGCATTCAAGACAATGTCCTTAGTTCTGGGTCTGTATTTACCTCTGTCCTCCTTTGAGAGAATCTGCTATTATCTTAGAAATCAGAAACAAAAGTACCCTAGCGTATTAATAATTAAACCTCTGGTGTTGAGGAACAGATTAATATTCGTTCCAAATTTGTGCCTGACACTCTGTTGCTCATATATTAGCTCCTTTAGCCCTTATCCTTACTCTGGAAAGTAGTAATTATCTCCCTAATATTTCAAATGTGAAAACTGGGACTCGGAGAAACCAAGCATCTAGTTCAAGGTTGCCCCGTATTCCATGGGACCTCAAAATTAAGGCTCATTCCACTAAACATTTCCACCCCTTGTTCAATGGAAGGCTCAGCATCTCACCTCAGCTCATACAGAGCCTTTTGTGTGGCAACCTAGCAACTATTTCCAGATTATTCTCTCTTCAGAAGTAAGATGCTAACGTGGAAATAAATGGCCCCGATAAGTGAAATATTTTTCTTACCATGTATGGGCTTCAAGGTCTCCCAGTAGCATACCACAGAACAACAAATCAATTCCCCATTTGTTCCTATACTAGGGTTGATGAGGAGAAGGGGTGCTGCCTTCCAGGAACTGTATAAATGTGTGACTCAACTCAATTTACATTTCTAAACGAAATCAGCTGAGCACACTCCTGTATTCAGCCTGAATGTGAATAGGTTAATTCCCAATGGAACACTTACAAGAATCTTACAAACAACCTCCAAAGAAATTAGAATGCAAGTGTCTTTTTTATGACAATTGTCAAGTCCCCAGGATAAAATCTACAATGTCTTGTATCTATTAAGTCAAGTTGTTACTAGCCTGCTTCACCTACCCAGGTTCTTTAGATTTTTGAAGGACAACTTCCAATCACTTCGCTAATTTTTTTTTTTAGGAAGAGGACTTATTTATTTTATTTTATTTTTTATGTCAGAGTATTATGGGGGTACAATTTGTTTTGGTTACATAGATTGCCTTTGTACAGTTTGAGTCAAAGTTATGAGTGTGCCCATCCCCCAGATAGTGTGCATTGTACACATTAGGTATGAATTGACTCATCCCCCTTCTCCCCCCTCCCACCTGCTTGATTTCCAATAAGTTTTATTTCCATACATGCATATACATGTTGTTCAATTAGTTTCCAATTTATTGGTAAGTATGTATGGTGTTTGTTTTTCCACTCTTCACTTAGAAGAATGGGCTCCAGCTCCACCCAGATTAATACAACAGGTATTAGTTCACAATTTTTTTATGGCTGAATAGTACTCTGTGGTATACATATACCACATTTTATTAATCCACTCATGTACTGATAGGCTCACTTAGGTTATTTCCACATCTTTGCAATTGTGAATTATGCTGCTATAAATATTCAGGTACAGGTGCCATTTTTTAATAAAATGTCCTTTTTTCCTTTGGACAAATACCCAGTAGTGTGACTGCTGAATCCAATTGCAGGTCTACTTTTAGTTCCTTGAGGTATCTCCACATTACTTTTTATAGAGGTTGTACTAGTTTCAGTCCCACCAACATTAAGTGTTCCTTTCTCTCCCCATCCACACCAGCATTTGTTGTTTTGGAATTTTTTGAAAAAAGCCATTCTCGCTGGAGTTGCATGATATCTCATTGTGGTTTTGCCAAAAATATTTTGTCTGAAGCAAAAATTTTCTTTTATTTTCCCACTCTAAAGAGTTTGGTTAGTCAGGTAAGTAAATCATCTGAATTTGAATTGTAATGAAAATAACCTTGCTTAATTTCAGGAATCCTTTAAAAAGGTACTAAACATTCACTCTAAGCCATGTACTAGAGCAAGTAATCATCACAGATATTCCATATGCTGAATTAAATAGGAGTGCCTTCAAGATTGAAGAACATTTTCAAAGCATTGTTAATAGCAGGAGCAACCATTTATTGTGTTGGATCTATACAGTCTTGATGCAAACAGGGAAATCCTTTTAAAAGGTTATTTCATTTAATCATTACGTCCACCTTGATAAGTTGGTATCATTAGCTGTATCTTAGAACAGGTGTAGATCATCACATGGCTCATCGTCAGCAAGCCCAGGTTTTGAACCAAGTCCATTTCATTCCGTCGTCCATGCTCTTCACCCTGGCCATACACAGCCTTTTCATTTAAAAAATGTCATCCCATCTGTTTCTTAGGATAAGCTAGTAAGAGTCATGTCGAACAAATATTTGTCTTCTTCTAGCAGATAAGAAAGTTTAGCATGCAATAATTGCTCTATGCTGTTTAGCTGGGTACCGACAGAACAGAGTCAAATTTCTGTGGCTCTTGCCACAAGCCTGAGCTCTCTTCCTCAGAATGAGCCAAAAATCTAAAATATGACTTGGGTGAGGCTGTGTTCCTCCAGCTCAGTCTACAACCTGCATCTAGTAAAACTCAGGCCAGGGACATTATGAGTTTCACAGTTCAACTCTAGAGCTTTGAATTACATCAACCCAAATAAGTGACTGAGCAAAACTCTCAATCAATGGACAGTTATTAAGCCCAAGTTGAGGATGTATGGTGAAAAACACAAAGGAAAAAAGGGGAGAGGAGGAGGAAAAAATGGTTACATTTTTGTGAGGCCCAGGAAATCTACATTTTACATAAAATAAGGGGAATGTTAGAAGAGAAAAAGGAAGTCAAGGTAACACTGGACTTTAGTTTCCTAGTCCCTGAGTCAATAGAAATTGATAAGAGACTGGAAAGATTTAAGCAGGCAAAGCTTTATTTGGGACTTTTGTTCAAACAAAAGGGAGACAATACTAGTTAAGTAGCAACAGGACTGGCTCTCTGGACAAAGGGCTGCGGAACTTTTAAATGGTAGAGAAAACGTTTAGTGCCACTATTGTTACCAAAA
>VSMD01077944.1:0-21397 GCA_008750895.1 Mirza zaza | reverse complement strand
AAATCAATTACACTGTACTATATCCAAATGCCTTTCAAGTGCAAAGACTATGGTTGTAAATGTCAAAATGCATTGTAATTATTCATACCTGATAACCACTACACACCATAATTTAATACCAGTTTATGTAAGAATTTGCAAGCCTGGTGTAAGGGAAAGCAATGGTTTTTAACATCAGACATAACTATGTTCATATCACTATTCCACTACTCTATACTAAGCTATATAATCACAGTGATTTAAATTTTAAGTCTCAATCTCTTTATCAATAAAACCTGCTTTGCAGGAATATTAACTGAGATAATATAGCTCAATAATATGATAATTGCTTAGCACAGTGACTGGCATATGGAAAATGGTAATAAATGAACTTTCATGTATTTTTAACTTTTAAAAATTCTGTTATTTTCATACTTGTATATTCCTTGATATTTAACACAATTTTAATATAAAACACAATAAGAACAACTCTAACAGAGACTATAGACACTTTTTCAAAACGTAGTCCCAATTGAAATTTCCCTAAATACTGGTAATTAACCATATAAACTTATAAGGCTCAATATATAATCATTATATAGCTACTTCTGAAATTCACAGTACATGAAAAAATAAAATAAAATATAGCCTATCCTGCTCAACTTTTAGATTTGGAAAGCAAATTGATTTTTTTAAGAACTGTGATTAAGATCAGTAGGAAATATTAATAGAAATCCTAGGTGTTTAATTTAACTGCTTATTCATTAATATTTATTGAGTGCCTACTATGTGCTATGCAACATATTAAGTCCTGGGAACACATAGATGAATACCTTCCAGTGTAGTAGGAGAAGAACATATAGTCAGAAATTTAGAATAGCGCAAGATACGTGCTATGAGAGAGGAATGCATAGTTATCACAGGAACGATCACAAAGTACAATTCACCTGGACTGGAGACAACATATCAGACTGAATTTTGTGCAATTAATGTTTCCAATCATAGAGAAAGGAGAAGAATGAGGTGCATATAGAAAGGTATGAAGGAAAATGAGTTCAATCTAACAGGAAGTAGGGTATGGTCAAGGGAGCAGATAGGAGGGGACAAGGAATAGCAAAATTTGAAATTTGATAGGTAGGCAGTGCCCAGACCATGAGGGGCCATTCAAATCATACTGAGGTGTTTGGATTTTACACTGAGGAGACACCTTGGGAGACGATATATCAGCTTTATATATTAGCATGGACGAATTGATAGAGGTGTGTAGAAATAATCTGCAGGGAGTAAGAACGGAAGGAAGTCGATCAGGTAAGGGGATGCTGCATAAATCCAGATAAGAAAGGAAAACTGCCCTTTTTCTTCTCAACCTGGATTACCAGTGACCACTACTGACATGGCATTGCAGGGGGTATGGACAGCTTCAGTAAAAACTACAGCTTAGCCTCCTGGGGCAACAATTCCACTCAAAGATAAGTACTTTAAATTATAATGTTTTTATTAAAACAAATATGAAGAGATTAAGAAATGAAATGCAAATATTAGATGAAATTTTAATACTTCAAAGAAAGTCTATATATGGCATTTGAAACTGTGCCTCCAGATTCCCTAGAGGTATGTTTGCATTCTCTTCTCCTATTACAGCAACTTTAATGGAAAAAAATGGGGCTCATACTAAAATACTGACAGTGGGGATGCAGAAGAATAAAAATACATTCTCAAGATATGTAGGAGTTAATTTCATAGGACTTGGTCCCTAGTGGTTGTGTGGAGTAGAGGAAATGGCAAGGCCAAAGCTGAGTCCCAACTTTCCATTTTGGTGGGCACCTCAATAGTGGTGTGCTTGATTGTGGTTCAGTATAGCAGAAGAGGGCAGATTCTACAGTAACAATGTTGTTCCATTTTGGACATATTTAATGGAGTATGGAATAAAAAACTCATGAGAAAAATCTGGTCTGGACAAACAGATTTGGAAATTATCAGCAAAGAGATGATACTAGAAGACAGAGATGCTAATGAGCTATTCCAGAGAGAGTATATATAGTAATCAGAAAAGAAGGCCAAAAGTGGAGCCCAAGATACACAGTAACATTAATGGAAGAAAGAGGAAAAGGAACTAAAATGGATATTGAGGCAGGATCAGTCAGTTAGAAGGAGAGGTAGGAGAATGTGGTATGCTAGAAACCAAGAGAAGGGAAGTACCAGCTCAAACTTTCTCGTCTGTAGAAGAAACATAGACTCAAATTAAATATATATATATATATATATATATATATATATATATATATATCTCCGGTATATAAACACTATGTACAGTATAAAGCAAAAAGAAATAGTGTTCAAAGGAATACTTTTGATTTTAGGAATGATCTTCCTTGATTTTTAATTGTAGGCCACTGACCTACAATTAATTTTAGAAATAATATAACCAACAAGTTATTGAAACAGAATATTAAACAGAAAAAAAGCAATAAAATACAAATACATTTATTGCAACTATGAGAATCAATTTAAAAGAGGCAAATCATAAGAAGAAAAGGAGAAAATCCTATAATATAATGATACTCATGCTGGGAGGTATTCTAGTGGTAATGACAGCCAAAGTATGAAAAGAAAGATTTTGCCAGAGAGGGAAAACATCACACATCTTCCCAGGAATCAGTATAATGGAGAGTATATTTACACTAGAGTGCTTTCTTAATAAGTAAGAATTAATCACTTCTCAGCCTTTTGGCTAAGATCAAGTGAAGAATTAACAATGAATTAATAATAATGGTGACTCCACATTAATTAGATTCTGAGTGGATAATACAAATGGATATAAGTTAGATTGTGTAATATTTGCTTGATTAAAAACAATCTTCAGAAGATTTCGTATACGTTTAAAGAAATACATCAAAACTAAAGATTTGAATAAAGGAGGTGTTGCTTCTCCTCTACTGGGATTGGAAATCCCACAGAAGGGTATATGCATGTCTGGTTAACCCTAATACAAATTTTCTAAACTCTGAAAGCAAAATCAAAGACCCCTAGACAATAGAAATACAAGGCTAAGGTAGCAACACCTCTGTTTGCTCTCATCTACTAGCTCCAAATTAGTCTACATCTCTGTGTCTTAGTTTCCTCACCTATAAAATGAAACTTAGCATACTCCCTCCCCGGACCTGTTTTGAGGACTACTGAATTATGAAGTACTTAAATAGACATGAGAAATTCAATTAATAATAATGGAAAATATTTTCATTTTAATTGGTGCACATTACACATGGAATGTAGACTTCTTTGTCCCACTACTAGGTGAAGAAACTGCAGTAACAGTGGAGAGTAGATTAAGCAAGGAGATCAAATTGAGATTCTGTATTGCCCTTTGGAAATTATTTAAATTCTCTATGAGCTATATAGATACACATTCACAAATTAAATTATACTCAAAAGAACTCAACCACTTGAACGACAGAACTAATATATATAGCATACGTTTTGACAGTATCAATAAAAATTTCACAATTTTTAAGTCAATGTAAAATAATGAATTACATCCCAAATGCCTTTGGTTTAATGAGCTGAGAAGTCAGTTCTTTGATACATTTTTCTTTTTTCAGTTTCTGAATAGGTGATTTCTATTCTGATATATGGCTTTAGGGCCATTTTTTAACTCATTGTAAATATTTTTATGCTTTTGAACAAAGACCTATTCAAATGCTAAGCTGTTCTAGTTCTGCTTCTTAGAGCATGGTGCGTATAAGGCCAGTATCAGCAATTAAATCTAGTTTAGTCAGTTTACAATTCAGCCACAATCTAAATTCTTTTGAAACTCCTAACCTGCTGTTTTTCTAGTGCATTCTATAGATTATAAAGAGAGAGAATCTAGTTCAGAAAGTCTTTTCACCACTGTCTTAAACATAGGTTCAACCTCATATAAGCTCAGTAATAATAAATATTATAAGAGTTTACATTTGTAAAGTGATTTTTTACTTAAAAATATTTCTCATCTTTTTGAGCTCCACAATTACTCCATGGGCTAGATATCTTTATACCCATTTATAGATAAGCAAACTGAGGTTCAAAGCAGTAAATAAAGCTTTCTAAAATCTCATAGCAAGTGGCAAAGCCAGATTTAAACCAGTTAAAAGTCTTAAATATAGTGTTTCTTTTACCATTCCATAAAATATATTATAGGGTAGCATATAATCTTTATTGTTAGGGAAAAATAAAGGAGCATTAACCTTGTCTGAAAATTTGACATACAATGATCTGTGGTGCCTTAAATTTTCTGAATGTTAACATAGCAGTTTTATTCACAAGAAAGAAAAAAATGCTACAGAGATTAGCAGGTAATTATTCACATATCATCCCACCTACACTACATTTTCAAATGATTTTAGGTAAACTATGCCTACTTAAATTTAAATGATGTCTTATAAAAGGATCTTCTAAGCACTATTCATTTGTTTAAAGCACAGATCTACAATGACAAACCTATCATCAATTCATTTTGATGAAAGGGTAATAATTAAAGTGTTATTTTCTTTCTTTCACTGGAAGTCATTTGACCTATGTTAAATCAACTATCAAACTTTCATTCATTATTTCTACATGAAGGACTTTTGCCAGCTCAAAAATGTATAAATCTTCATTTGTCAAATTTAAACTATGCCTGTCCCGGTTGTTATCAGAGCTCATAGCTCTTATCCCTTAAAAACAGCAAAATATTGTCAAGTCACACAACCTTCCTACAGCCTCAGATGACCCCTGGAATCAATAATATTTGTAACTTATAAGTGCACGGTTAAGGAGAACAGAAGGCAAGCGCTGTCCTCGTTAACCACATTGAGCTGTGATACTACATCCAACTCCCTTGTGTGGCCTGTGATCAATTTTAATCTCCTGACCAAGAATAAAAGAATGCAGACTCCTGATTCTGGATTCATCTTGAAAGGAGATTATAGATTTGTATGTCTGCAGTGGGAATGAAAAATTTAATTCAACTGGCCTTTCAGGAAAGAATATATCTAAACTATCATTCCTCCTCATTACCCTTACTGCTTCCAGGGCCTCTATTGACAGAACTAAATACTGAAAAATGTGTATACAATGGGTTAAAAAGCAAAGCTGTCTTGTGGACACATGATCAACTAACTGCAGAAACAGACTCCAGAGTGGTTTCACTGCTACATGATTACAGGTGGAACTAGTTTCTGTATCTCAAATTACTTTATAAAAATTACAATTTTATGCTCAACTTCTTCATGTGAAAACCCTAATTTTTAAGCAATTAAAGAATGCATCATTTACTAAAATCATGATCAGCTATTTCCAAAATCCAGTACATTGGTATATTTGGGGGTTTTGTAAATGCAAATAAGTTGTGACATCAAAAAGAGACAGCATCACCAGTTTCAGTATCAATTTTTTTATATTTACCTGTAACTATATGTGTGTATGTGTTTATATATGTACATACACGTATATGAATGCATTTAAAAACAAGTGGACATATAGTCTTATTTTTCAAGAAAGATAAAAAATAAGATGTTCCATTGTTAAAAGTAGGCTGAATATAAGGTCTTCCAGGGCTTTACTGAGACAATCCATGCAACTTTAATTTGAAGATTCTATAATTACTACTGATTAGTCAATACATCAAATACAATTTCCAAGTCCACATCATCACCACCATCATCACAGCAAACAGTTTTTGAGCAGTCACAATGCGTTCATGTACTGTGTTAGATGACCCCAGAGCCAAAGTTTGATTCCTGACTCTGCTACTTTCCAGCTATGTGATCTTGAGTAAGTTACTTTCACCTTTTAACACGTTCTTCATCTGTGAAACAGGAATAAGATCCTTAATGGCATTGAGCTTATTGGGATTTTGGTAAATAATTAAATAAAATAATAAAGGCAAACCTACAAGTGTTTGTGGTACTTAATAGTCATAAAATAGGTGTTAGCTATAGTAAAATGAATTCTGGGTCATTCATTCATTCTTCTTTAACCATTCATTAAGTGCTCCCAATATTGCAAAGACTGTGGTTAGGAAACAAAGATGAGCCACATACACTCTTAACAATCTGAACTTTAACTTCTTCTGGGAATCAGCCTTCTCATTTGCAAAATTAAGATACTAAAATTTATCTTGGAGATTGTTATGAGGATCAAATGAAATTAATTATGTAAAGTGCCTGCTGTAGTACCAGCTACATAATAGGAAAGTCAATAAATGCTTATTGAATGAAGGAATAAAAAACTGAATTAATGGTGGATGGATGGGTAGATATATGCTATGCTTTATATCAGAAAAAAAATAAGAGAGGATAAATCAGGTATCAGCTCAGAGAAAATATTTAATTTATAGGTAAAATTAAAATATCACTAGATTTCAAAGATTGAAATATCACAGGTAACAAGTTTTTACATGAACTCTTAGCAAAAATAAATTTGACCTGTTTCTTCCAATACAGAAATCAGGGTCCAGTGAGGGAAATGTCAAGGAGATTACATATATAGTCCATTCATAGGATCTGACTTATCTCTGTTTATTAATTGTGAGACAGGTTTACAGCTCAAAAACCCCGCATTTGGCAATGGTAGTCAACTAACACTCTAAAACCAACAAGGCAAGTTATGGTGCTGTTTACCAGGAAGGGGTATCTATTTTATCATTTGATCTTAAAACACTTATTGTATCCCTCAACAAACTGATCGGTTTGAAAAGTCTCTCAAAAGAAATCAAGAAAACAAGAAGTAGAAATAATTTTGGCATGTTTATTTTAAGAACAATGACTCTGCCTTACACAACAGAACTAAATTAGTAATGGAATCTGCTTCTCTATGCAAATTTTAGCAATTAAAAATTATATTTATTATCTTAAGCTAATATTAATCATATAGTTAAAAATATTGATTTGAATGATAGTAACATTTTAATCTATCCAGTATGCCGATCTAGTCCAATTGTGTTCCATGTACACTCAAAACTGATTAGTTTTCATGAGCTGTTAGTGATGAAGGTAATATCATCAGCCATTCATTTTTTCCATAGATAATGTCATGCTAAATTTAGAAGTAAAATAGGAAAGAAATCAGGATTGTGCCAGCATCTTAAATGTAAAGAAACTGCTGAATATCAAACCCAGAGAAGTGAAAAGTAGAAAGATAAATCTAACTGCAATGTATTTAAGTACAATACACCAAGAGGCAAGTGGAACAGCATGAGATTCAGAATCCAGAGCTGGCCTGGATTGACAAGGGAGCAGGACAGAGTGAAAGACACTGGAATTCAGAGCAAAACAAAGCAGCACTTGTTGTACACTGACTGGTGCAGGGAAGGTTTTATAAAACTAAAAATAATTACTTTAAATATCTTAAAAGTTCTACACTATTTGACAAAAAAATTACTGTAGATTTGCTAATGTAAAATGCAAGTTATATATAAACTCTGGGAGACTTAATTCATGCTAATTGAGGAGAGACTTAGTGTGTGTGTGTATATGTACATGTATTATATACACAATATACGCATGCACACATATTCACAACTATAGGCATACAAATAACAGCTACACCTATCTGTATATGTATATGTGTGTATGTTTTAGAAGTATTTATTTATTTTTGAGACAGAGTCTCACTCTGTTGCCCCGGCTAGAGTGCAGTGGCGTCAGCCTAGCTCACAGCAACCTCAAACTCCTGGGTTCAAGCAATCCTCCTGCCTCAGCCTCCCGAGTAGCTGGGACTACAGGCATATGTCACCTTGCCCGGCTAATTTTTCTATATATTTTTTTTAGTTGTCTGCCTAATTCCTTTCTATTTTTAGTTGAGACAGGGTCTCGCTCTTGCTCAGGCTGGTTTCAAACTCCTGACCTCGAGTGATCCTCCTGCCTGGGCCTCCCAGAGTGCTAGGATTCCAGGAGTGAGCCACCATGCCCAGCCTACAAGTATTTATTAGTAATAAAAATAGTGCACCTTTATCAAAAAGTGAGCCAAGAAATTGACTTATCTGGGTCCCTCTAACAGCTCAAAAACCACTCACAAGAATCAGTAGATAACAGCTGCTTCAGGTGGAATGACTTCTCTCCCTTCTTACATTTCTTATCCTCATTCTCTCCTAACCTTTCAGGATAGAAATTACTAAGAATCTTTGACTGTCATTATCCAGGGTGGTTTAAGACACCCAGACAAATTAGGGATAAACCAACCACCATGTCAGGCTAAGTTTTAGCCAAACACTTAAGTTATTCACCACCAAGTTATTTATAGTCGATGTACTTCCTGACTGGTCTGTGTCCATGCTCCACTGGATATTCATTATTTGAATGTCACTCTTCAAATCTATTCAAATTAAAGTGAACATGAGGATGAGAGGCCAGGAAATATTTTCTATGCTAATATGGCAACAACATGGGGTGAGGTGGGGCGGGGGAAGGAGTAGAGAGAAACAAAAAGACACAAATATTATCCCTTTCCTTTTTAAAAAAATATTTAACAAAATCTCATAGTGTATCTATCTTTCACTGAATCCTTGAATTGTCTTCTAACAAAAAGAAGTAAATACTCCCATAGCTTTATTATTAACATGACCCCTTCAACCATTAGTTCATGATTAGAAGATGCATGAATGACTCATCTATGACTTATCTATAAACCATAATGCCAAATATTTAGGGTATATCTTATTTCCACAGATCTCCCTTGTAACCTGTATTTATATTAAGGGGTATTAAAAGTAGAAAGGGCAAAACAGACCAACTTAATATGGTGTTGCATCTTTTAAATTCAGCATATTAACACAATGTGATATTGTCTCTGAGGAGTTTCACTTCACATGATAAAAGAACCAAGAAGCATCTGATCAATAAACAGAAAATCAAGTTACATGTTCCCGCTAGGTTGCTCTAACAAGGATTAATCTCAGAAATGTTGGTGCATGCCTAATGCTGTGGCTTTTAATCTTCTCACACCAGTGGGTCTAAAATACTTGCTATTAGCACTAATGTAAAAAAAATTAATACTTTACATATGGCTATCCACTGTACTCAAATGAAGGGGTTAATGGTAAAATAAGCCTTTAAGGATGCAAATGATCCCTCCCATGTGGCTGGAAAATAGCTCAAGTGTTTGTCATTTAAAATTATTAACATATAGAAACATTATTATCTCTGCAGTTAATATGAACCTCACTGAAAACCTCATGGTCTGAAACAATTAAGGAAGGTACCATCCTTAATGAAGTTATGAAACATATATCATTTATTAAGCAGCAAATAATGTCCTTAATTTTGGCTTTAATATATATTTAATTTTAGCTTTAATGATTACATGCAAAATGCCTTCCAAAACCCCAGGACAAATTATGCCACTGTAATTGGGCTTGTTTCTTCTACTCAACCTCCACCTTCTACCCTGCCCCAGTGCTGAGCAAGAGTTGTAATTTACCTCAAGCTTTGTTTTTGTGACCATGTGCTTCTCTGAAATACTGAGACAATCAAGGCCAGGGCAACACTATAGGAATGTTTTTCCATTAAGAGTCTTGTATCTAATTTTGACATTGTGTTATTGATCATTGTAGAGTTTTGAATAATCTAGAGTGAATGCTATAAATCAGATTTTCATTACTACCTTAAAACGTGATATTAGAATGAAATGTTGAAACCAAGCTAAGCAGACATTTTTCTCCCTCCCTCCCTTCTCCTCTTTTATTTCCCCCTCCTTCCTTCCTCCCTTTGATAAATATTTATTAAATAGCCTTAAAATAACAGGCGCTGTTCTCTTCTAGGCAAAAAAAAAAAAAAGTTACCTAAATGTGTTTAAATCATCTACTAATTTAATACATCTATTTTCACAGTCAAAACATAATTTCAGTTGTCGATAATTGATAGTTTTAAGTCTGAAAATCCTCTTTCCTAAGGAAAATATTTCATGTCTTGATAGTACAAGTGGACAAACTTTTTGTTCAGAGTGCTCAAAGAAATCAATCACACAACTCTGAAAATGACTAGAAAAAGTAGGCATGTCACTAAAATCTTTAACAAATTATCATTATTCATTCTGTTAACCCAATACACATCACCTGTTTTATATAAACTATTAAATGGTTTTAATCACAAAATGGTATAGGCAGCACTAAGATGTTATATGTAGAAATTTGGGCTACACGTTGTCTCAGTTCGTTTGGGCAGCTATCACTAAATAAATTAGACTGAGCAATTTAGAAAGAGCAGAAATTTACTGCTCACGATTCTGGAGGCCAGCAAGTCTAAGATCAAGGCACCAGCAGATCTGATGTCTAGTGAGGGGCCATTCTTCATAAATGGCACATTCTATGTGTCCTTGGATGGGAGAAGGGGTGAACAAGCTCCCTCAGGCCTCATTTATTATATGAGGGTACTAAGACCGTTCATGAGGGTAGAGCCCTCCTGACCTAATCACCTTGCAAAGGCCCCACCTCTTAACACTACCACAGTAGGGATTAAGTGTCAACATATGAGTTTGGAGGGGAGTGTGGTGGGCACAAACATTCAGACATAGCATATACTATTTCTCATTGCATAAGCTAAGGCAAATATAGTCAACATTTTTCATTATGTAGCAGGTCAAGGAGAGGTATGAGGCAGCTGGAGGAGGAGAGATCCTCCCCTATGCTGCATGGACTAGGGGGCATACTGATATGTGCTGATGGCACTTCTCAAAACACCTGCTTTCTTTCTTTTTTTTTTTTTTTTATTTTAGCTTATTATGGGGGTAAATGTGTTAAGGTTACATATATTGCCCATGCCCCACTCCCCCCTCAAGTCAGAGCTTCAAGCATGTCAATCCCCCAAATGTTGCACATCTTACTCATTGTGGTTGTATATACCCATCTCTTCCTCCCCCTTCCCACCCTCCTGACACCGATAGATGTTACTCCTATATGTCCACTTAGGTGTTGATCCATTAATACCAATTTGCTGGTGAGTACATGTGGTGCTGGTTTTTCCATTCTTGAGATACTTCACTTAGTAGAATGGTTTCCAGCTGTATCCAGGAATATACAAGAGGTGCTATATCACCATTGTTTCTTAAAGCTGAGTAGTATTCCATGGTATACATAAACCACATTTTATTAATCCACTCATGAATTGATGGGCGCTTGGGTTGTTTCCACAGCTTTGTGATTGTGAATTGTGCTGCTATAAACATTCGAGTGCAGAACACCTGCTTTCAATGCCTGAACTGCCAATATATGTCCAAATTTGTTCATTTATTCAATATATATTTACTAATTAAAATTATCAATAGAAAGAGCTAGAGTATGAATATATTAATAGCATATAAGTAATGAAATAAATTCTAATGCATAGATTTTTATGCACAAAGGTCATGACACAGAAATAAGATAAATATCATTATATATTAATATATCACAGAGTAAGAGCTACAGGTAACATAACAGTGACAGTTCTGCCATGTTATTTTTCTTTGTACATACATATGATATTGTAAATGTCTTTTGAATTTTCTTTACTAGATCATCCTTTTATCTAACTATCTGGCTCATGAAGAGCCAGGGATAGGGCTGGATCTTACCTGTAATCCAGCAGTATTTCTCTTGAAGTCGATAGTCCAATAACTGATAAATGGAACTTTAATATACCAGCTACCATAGTTCCACTTATGGCTTCAGAACATTGTAATTTAAGATTTAATAAATGTTTTTAAATGAGGTAAATCTTTAAAGTTTAAATTTTAAAAAA
The DNA here is from genome assembly GCA_008750895.1 of Mirza zaza. Lineage (NCBI taxonomy): Eukaryota > Metazoa > Chordata > Mammalia > Primates > Cheirogaleidae > Mirza > Mirza zaza. The sequence goes on along the minus strand of VSMD01077944.1, from coordinate 9,686 downwards.
AGTTTTATAACAGGGTGTATCAAATGGAATCCCCACAAGAAATAGATGTCACAGTTAAATTAGGATAACTCCAGAAGATTTTATGTACATAGGAGTAATTACCCAGGTGTGGGTAAAGTGTAAGGAACTGTAAGAGATAAAGACTTAGAGCTAGATTAATCTAAGATCAATATTTCTGCTTAATAACCTAAATACTTTCCCTCTGTGTTCAGTACATCAAGTGTCACCTTAAACAACATTATAGCATATGACATTTACAGACTGAGTTGATTTCACTCATACATTTGACAAAATACAATCAAAAACAGTTTATATAGCTAGTGTAAACTGGAAATAAACAGTACTTCAAGAATGAGTGGCTCTCAGAAGGGGCTCGGCATGTCCAAAAATGTATAGCTCATTATTGACAGAGCTGAGGCCTGGATCCACTCATTTTTCTCAGTCCCACTTCATGTTCATTAACAATGTAAGCATCATGACTACTCATCAAAATAAATCACGAAACACACTGTCAATATATATTTTTAAATCATATTTATGTGTGAATATATGGAATTATTTATTGTTAAATGCTGAAGAGAATTTGGATATCATCAACTCTCTTTGTATCATTTTAGTATTGAGGAAACTGTGGTCTAGAAAAAATTACACTTTTTAGCTAGTAACATATAGTTAAAAGCAAAGTTAAGGCTTAGAGATCTTCTAATTCAAAAATCAATACTCTTTCCACAGTTGGAGCACTGCTTCTTACTTCTGCCTTATTTTAATTCTTTAAGATTGCAGGCTTTTAAAAATCTAGGGCAATATCTAGTTTTTCATATATACCTAAAAAAAAAAAAAAACTAGCTTAAACTTCTAAACTCTGTAATACTATTTGAATATTGATGCTAACTATGATTCAAATTAACACACATTTACACTGCTCTGGCAGATAAATAAAGAAAGATGACAAAGACATAATTTTCATTTACAAAAACAAAAATTCAGCCAGGCATGGTGACTCAGACCTATAATCCTAGGACTTTGGGAGGCCAAGGTGGGAGGATCACTTGAAGTCAGGAGTTTGAGATCAACTTGAGTAAGAGTGAGACCTGTCTCTAAACAAAATAGAAAAATTAGCTGGGTGTGGTGGCATGCACGTGTAGTCCCAGCTACTCAGGAGGCTGAGGCAAGAGGATCATTTGAGTCCAGGAGTTTGAGGTTACAGTGAGCTATGATGATGATACTGCACTCTAGCCTGGGCAACAGAGTGAGACTCTGTCTCAAAAAAAAAAAAAAAAAAAGAAATTCATAAATCTATACATCCATATGTCCAATTGTTTACTGAACATCTTCCCACTGGTTAGTATAGTAGTACATCAAATTCAAGATGTCTAAAATTTGATTCTTCATCTTCATTCCCACATATACTCTTGTTGCTACATTTCCACTTTTTGAACATTAATATCATTTATCCAAAATATATTTATAAAGCACTTACTATGAGCTAGACACCTGCTAGGTGCTGAGAATTTATGCTGACCAATGGTGAGGTGATTCCTGCCTTCACGTAAACCATGACAAAATAATTGTTTAGACCGATCTATATACCAATATACCAACTATCCAGATTATCAAGTACAAAACTAGGAACCATCCTACATATCTCCCTCTTCATCAAACTTCATTTCTTTTAAATCACCAAACTCTGTTCTTTTCACTTAATCTCTAGAATTAATTTCCTCAATTTCACTACTATAGGCCAGGGCCTTATCATTTCTAACCTGGCTGAAAAAAATTAATCTCCCAAATTGACCTACTTGCTTCTAGGCCTTTTCTTGTTGGAATCATTCCTCACTATGCTGGCAGAGAATTTTTTCTAAAATGGAATATTCAAGGGATTCTCCAGTGTTTCACTCCTTAGTATGGAATATAGGCTCTTCCCTACTTGAACTCTAATCTCATTTCTCCCACCCCATGAACAGTTATACTTCACTTCGGAATTTGAATTTCATCTCATCATGCCCTAAATACAGCATTCCTTCTCATGACTCCTACATCATGACTCTTTGTAATTGGAATGTCCTCCCTCCCTCCTTGGGCTGGCTATCTTTTACCTTTTCTTTAAGAAGCAAATCATGAATCAACTCCTCTGAAAAGATTTACAGACCAGTGTCACCCTAACCCCCAACTGAAATATCAGATTCCTACTCAGTGTTATTCCTCTTTATTATCATCACACCCAGCATTCAAGTCTATTTTGTTGGTCTTTATACTGCATTCTAATAAATAATTTCATATTTTTTTCTGTAAACTTTTTAAGTACAGGTGCCTGCTTTGTTCTCCTCTGTTTTCTTTCTACCTAGGACATAGTGGATATTAAATAAATATTAGTCCAATGAAGGAACGGTAAATTCAGTTTTTATTTGTTAATTTTTCATTTACTTACGCACTTTTCTCAGCATCATGAAAGGTTCCACACATATGTGAATAAATCATCCTTTTTGTTAAATATCTAAGGATTCAAATGCAATTTTAGGATAATGAGATTGAAAATTATTCTAAGTCAAGAAGAACATTCTTATTCATAATATTATCTTTTTGAGACAGATAGGATTACATTCAGAGACCAGAGGGACAACACAGAAATGCTGGATACTCACCTATTGTTCACTTAATTATTCATACAAACTACCTCAGATGTTTTACTACAACCAAGATTTCCAAGCATGTTGATATTATAAATCTAAGAATCACAAATATTAAAAACCATCCCTACCCACATAGCTCAAATTACTTAAATGCTTAGATAACTGTGATAACACAAAAATGGAGACCTGGTTCATACAAAAAAGAAAAAATATATATATCTTAGGTGAATGACTTGTACAACACTAAACACTGTAATTGTAATTTTCAATTTCAATAGTTAATGCTATAGAAAAGAAAGCCTGAAGAATGAATATTCCACTATTGCATTAAAATTCCTAAGTTAATTAGAGCAGAGATTTATTCTAAAATTAAGGCTATGAAATTTGTCTTTCTTTCTTTCCTTTGCAAATAATACAAGTACCTAATTCTCACATATTCACACGAGGCTTAAGTAAAAGAAAAAAAAATATAATGTATACGTGTATAAGCTCCAAACTTTCCTAAGCAGAACCAGGAGACCATGACTTCATAGAAGTCAGTTTTAAAAACTTCTCTACAAAAGTACTAAATCAATCCACACCAAAATCAATTTAATTGGCTATGAGCTATTGATTTCAGGAAAATATATTTTTACAAAGGTTACAGAACACTAAGAAACAGTGGCTGTATCAGACCAGTAAGCCTGTTTTATTTATACTTGTGTTTGCATTAAAAAAATGATTTAGCTTAAATAAAATTAAATATACATTAGAGTTCTCTTGGACCCTTAGCTTTGCTGTATCTTTGGCTTTCAGGTGTTCTCCAGACCCACTGAAAAACCCACTATTGAGGATAAGGCCAGTCAGAGAATAAATCATCTTCTAATCTTCCATGACCTAGGGAGAGCTATAGAATATTTTCAGGGAGATTCTATTTCTGATGGGCTGCTGACAGGCACTAGGTGGGAGAGCATACCTGTACCCGATAAACGAGATTTGCTAAATCTTGTTTTATAAGATCTGCAGCACCTGCACCGTGGAGGACCTTGTGATAGATCCAGAAACTCAGACCCCACCCCACCCAAGACTCACTGAGTCAGAGCTGTATGCACACCACTAGGTGCTTCATGTGAACTTTAAAGTCTGAGAAGCATTATTAACTGTGGGTTCTCACCTTGAAATAAGACAAAATTTTCATGAAAACAAGGAAAACGTCTCAAGTTGTCTTCTCTTACAAAACTCAGTTTGCCACTTGGCTCCCCTAAATATGGGTCAGACCAAGGTCAGATCTGCTGTAAGTCTGATAATTTCATAAGAATCCAAATAGGCAAGTATATAGAAAAGAAGTTTTACATGGTACAGGAGACCCCTTTAAACATTGCTACTGAATGGTATCAAGGCCACTGGCCTGTCTTGCTTTATCTCCCATTTTACCGATAAGGAAATTAAAGCTTTGCCTTAGAACTGTTCTAGATCAATGTTTCTGGAACTCTCCTGGGTAAGGGACCAGTCTTCTTTCAGTCCAATCCATTTTGAAAAATTATTTTGGAAAAACAATATAAAAATAAATTATTAAAACATAAATTGAAAAAGAAATAGCAGACATAGAAATTCATGCCCTGACAATTTTATGATTCGATTCATTAGATGTGTAGTTACTCTGTCAAGTTTCTATATAAAAGTTCTAAACACTCTCAGTGTGTGATCTTATTTCACTACAGAGTAATAACAACCAGTTCAGAGACTGGAACCCGTCTATGGCTACACAACCAGCAGCACTGCTCCAGATCACACAGGATTTGAATGCAGGTCGCCATGTTTCAGAAATAAATGTAGGGGACTGTAAGATTTGAATCCAGGCAGTCAGGCTCAAACCAATCACTTTCAACCAAGGCACCATCACTGACTCCTAAGTGGCACAGCTCAGCCTGGGAAAGAAGGTTCCCTGCTTATAGCCTAATATGGGGCTTCTGTCAACTCACCAGATAAAAGCAGTGTAGATAGAAGAAATAATAATGGGCCAGAAATTAGAGGATTTTTCTGTCTCAGTTCTGCAACAGTAGTAAGTAATCTTAATGGGGATGTTTTTATTTATGTTTATTATTTTTCATTGTCTTTACTTTGTTTATATTTGGTGTGTGATATACTCTGGACCATAATTAGGGTTAACATATCACATCACTGGGTTGTTATAAGGATTATATACTTTGATAAAATTTTATTTTATTTCACACAGATTGGTAAAATTCACAAAATTTAATGTTTTATAGAAATGTAATCAATTATTTGGTTTCAAATCAATTAGGTAATTATCACATATATTCCTTTCTTTTAGGATTGCTAGTGATGCCTACTAATATTAGTCCTACTTTAAACAATTTGCAACTAAATCTATTATATTTAAGCATCTTATTTATATCAAGCTGACAACTACCGATTTATGATCAAAATGGAAATGCTAGTTGGTAGGATAAAATATGGTGTTCTGTTTGATTCAGTTGATTTTAGCATGTGGTAATATACAGAGTTAGCTACTTATGGTAGTATAACAAGTTAGCTACTTCTTGTATCACATGTGGTAATATAAAAAGTTAGCTACTTTCCATGAAATTGGAATTAAGCATATTTTTGTACTTAATTGCTCAGACTGTCATGCAAGAATACTGAAAGAATAATTTACTTTTCTTTCAAATGTACTGCATATCTTCAATCCCCATCTATGCTTTAATCAATGCAAGAGAAACATTGGTTACAATGCTGAAGTTACAACCCTTGGTTCTATTTTTATGATACTGACTAGCATCAACAACCCAGCAGCTATGGTACTTACAATGTTGAAAAATGTCGATTTTCTTCCTTGCTCTTGGTATCTTTTGTGTTTTTACCATTATCCAAACTATCTAAGTTCACTTAGTTTCTAGGAAATCTGAAGGTAACTTTTTAAACAGATATTTTTAATATGGAAACATTATTTTCTGGGCTTAAAGCCTTAAAGTATTGCCAGTGGCATTTGTGCCTATACTGTTTGACAGCTTTTTCTCATGTTGAAAAATAGATTTGGGGAAGTTAAATCAAATTCAAACATCTGTGATTGCTATGACTGATTCTAAATACAAAAAAGCTGAAAGCTGTAAGAACTGTTTTTAGCCATTCTTTTTTATTTAATTTTAAAGTTAGGCAAAATCTCCTAGTGTATGTGAAAAAAAATAGGAATTTTGGAATTATTACCCTGGGTTACACTCAGATTCAAGAGACACTTGGCTACAGTCATTATTTCAAGTGATACATGGGACATTAGACTTAAAGTTCTGCCATTTATTGGTGTTTCCATACCCATTTTGAATGCATTTAGATTTCTCTCTGGTAATGTCTGATTACTGAGAACCATTTGCCTTCTTAAAATTGCCTTCTTAAAATCAGGTAAACATCGTTGGGCCAAAACTTATTTTATTTAAGTTTCAAATAGCTTAGGATTTCAGATATTTGGCCAGAAATCTACATGTACCTTTTATACTATTCATGATCTTATAAATTTTATTGGCATACAAGTTTTTCATTCTTCACTGTCCCAACATGTGAAGGTCCAATCTTCTTAGTCTTCCTTTATACTTCTGCCCTCATCTAATCATTTCCTTTAGTATGTTCTAGTTTCATTTTGATTATCATTTTTAAATTTAAAAAAATCACCTCATACTTCTAAATATAATATAGCTTTATTTAATAATTGGATATTATATAATGCTTTCATCCTATTAAGAGATTTAACATAAAATAAAAAGCAGTTTATCTAGCATTTCATTCCAACTCAGCTATCTAATTATTAGCATATTTGTACATACACAGTACAAGTCTGTCTAATTTCATACTGATGGCCATGTCAGCATTTCAAGAAGCTGTAATGTCTTTTGATTATCAAAAGAAATATAAATTTGGTTGAGTATAATAAAAATATTTACTATTTGAGGAACCCATCAACAGTATAAAAATTTAGGACCTACTATAAATTCATCATTATTCTAGATCCTTTTAATAGTACAAATATATGCTAAGTATTTGGCATTTATATATTATTTCAAATATAATGGGTAAGAGAGGGGCTATGAGTTAATAATTCCAATACAGCTCTACATGAACACTGGAATTTACCAATTAAGTAAATTGATGTAGACTATAGGAGTCAGTTTTTTTGTTTGTTTGTTTGTTTGTTTTTTTACTGTTGGTTTGGAAAGTTATAGGAAAATAAGATGAAGAGGCGAAAATGAGGCCACAATGATCTACATGGTATTGAATTAGAGTTGAAGATGTTAGTATGTACTCATGGTTAGCTTAATACAGAAAAAGATGGTTAGATAAAGAAATAGTTATAGACATAGGTATAAGCACAGGTTAGTATACATGTATGTGTTTCCATACTTATCAGCTGACTGGACCTACAAGCAACAACACCCCAGTAGCCACAAGAACACTAGCAATTCTGCAGTATCTTTGCAGTAACTCTGTAAATCTAAAACTATTTCAAAATTAAAGTTTATTTAAAAATATGCTTGAGAAGACTAAGTTGCATGAAGTATGTGTTACGATACAAAAGTGTACATATTGATAATTAGATATTACTTCATGAAGTATACAGTGAGCAAAAGTGAGGAAGAAAGACAGTCAAGATCGCTTAAGGCTCTGAATCGAGGGGGGAGGGGGGCATGAGCAATATATGTAACATTAACACTTGTACCCCCATAACATGCTAAAATAAAACATATCTGGAGGAATCAGGGAAATGTTTCACAAAAACAATTAGGGGAACTAAGATTTGCATAAGTGAAGTTGAGAGGGGAAAATCATGCCAGTGAAGGGCAAAACATAGGCAAAGACTTCAGGTAAATTTTATTAACATTTAAAACCACTTCCCAGGACAGTGGATATGAGATGGGCCTCTGATCATTCTGCTTTCATCAAGCTGGGCTAGGTTGAGCTTGAATGGAGTTACTCCAAGGGCATCAGCCGTGATCACTGACTCAAGAAGCAAAGGAACACTCTCAAGAATCAAGACTAAAGACTGTGAAGCAAAGAGATAAGAAATAGGTGAAAATTGAGGGGAGTCCCCCCAAAAGTCAAGCAAGATGGAAAAAGCAGACTTTGAATGGCAAATGAGAGTCCATCAATATCCCTACTGACTGCCCTACAGAGGGAAAAACATACAATCTCACTCATAAGACTAGAGCAAGCTGTTATAGGTGATCTTCCAGTGAAAAGGATGTTGAGTCCAGAGTTAAGATCATTTGTTGCAGAATAATAAGAAATAAATTTGGACACACAGTGTTCAATTGTTACCAAAGCCTCAGAGAGTCAGCCATAGGTGATAGAAGCATTTTGATGAGGGGGGTTTGATTGAAGCCATAATGTAATGAAAACACCTATTGACCAAAGCAATGTACAAATTCAATGCAATCTCTATCAAAATTCCAACATTATTTTTCATAGAAATAGAAAAAATATTCCCAAAATTCATATGGGACCATAAAAAAACTAGGGCAATTATGAGCACAAAGAAAAAAGCTGGAGGTATCCCACAACCTGACTTCAAACTATACTATAATGCTATAGTAATTAAAACAGCATAGTATTGGCAGAAAACTTGACACATCAACCAAGAGAACAGAATAGAGAGCCCAGAAATCAACTCATTCATTTACTGTCAACTGATTTTAACAAAGGTGCCAAGAATATGCAACAGTCTATTCAAGAAATGGTATTGGAAAAACTGAATTTCCACATGCAGAAGAATGAAATTGGAGCCTTATCTCACACAATATAAAAAAAAATCAATTCAAAATGAAATAAATACTTGAATATAAGACCAGAAATTCTAAAACTAGTAAAAGAAAATATAGATTATAAACTACATAATATTGGTCTAGCAATGATTTTTTGAGTTTGATCCCAAAAGCTTAACCAACAAAAGCAAAAATAAACAAATGGGATTACAACAAACTAAAAATGTTCTCCACAGGAAAGGAAACTATTAACAGTGTGTATAGACAACCTACAGATTGGGAGAAAATGTCTGTAAATCATATATCCAATAAAGAGTTAATATCCAAAGTACATAAGAAGCTCAAACAACTCAGTGGCAATTTAAAAAAACCACAATTAAAAATGGGCAAGAAACCTGAAAAGACATTTCTCAAAAGAAGACATACAAATGGCCTAGAATATATGAAAATATTCTTGAAATTGGCAATCATTAGGGAAATGCAAATTAAAACTACGAAGAAGTGTCATCCCACACCTGTCAGAACGGCTTTTATCAAAAAGAGGAAAGACAGCAAATGCTGGTGAGGATATGGAGAAAAGGGAAAATCTCCTTTTCGTGAGAATATAAATTAGTACAGCTTTTATGGAAAATATTATAGAGTTTCTTCAAAAAACTACAAATCGAATGATCATATGATCCAGAAATCCTACTTCTGGGAATTTATACAAAGATTTGAAATCAGTTTGTTGAAGAGATGTCTGAACCCCATGTTTATTGTAGCACTATTCACAATTGCCAAGTTATGGAATCAAAATAAGTATCCATCAACACAACAATGACTAAAGAAAATGTCATATATGTACAAAATGAAATACTATTTGGCCTTAAAAAAGAAGAAAATTCTGTTATTTGTGACAACATGGATGGAATTGGAGAACATTATGCTAAGTGGAATAAGTCAGGCGCAAAAAGACAAATGGCTTGATTCAATTATTTTGCATTGTTATAATAAATTTTTTTTTTTTTTTTTTTTTGAGACAGAGTCTTGCTTTGTTGCCCAGGCTAGAGTGAGTGCCGTGGCGTCAGCCTAGCTCACAGCAACCTCAGACTCCTGGGCTCAAGCGATCCTCCTGCCTCAGCCTCCCGAGTAGCTGGGACTACAGGCATGCACCACTATGCCCGGCTAATTTTTTCTATATATATATATTAGTTGGCCAATTAATTTCTTTCTATTTTTATAGTAGAGACGGGGTCTCGCTCAGGCTGGTTTTGAACTCCTGACCTTGAGCAATCCGCCCGCCTCGGCCTCCCAGAGTGCTAGGATT
>VSMD01077942.1:0-10711 GCA_008750895.1 Mirza zaza | reverse complement strand
GATTAAAAAGGGAGCAAGCCGGGCGCGGTGGCTCACGCCTGTAATCCTAGCACTCTGGGAGGCTGAGGCGGGCGGATTGCTCGAGCTCAGGAGTTCGAAACCAGCCTGAGCAAGAGCGAGACCCCGTCTCTACTATAAATAGAAAGAAATTAATTGGCCAACTAATATACATAGAAAAAATCAGCCGGGCATGGTGGCACATGCCTGTAGTCCCAGCTACTTGGGAGGCAGAGGCAGTAGGATTGCTTGAGCCCAGGAGTTTGAGGTTGCTGTGAGCTAGGCTGACGCCAGGGCACTCACTCTAGCCTGGGCAACAAAGCGAGACTCTGTCTCAAAAAAAAAAAAAAAAGGGAGCAAAAAACATGAACCAATGTTTTTCAAAACAAGATATACAAATGGCCAGCAGACATGAAAAAATGCTCAACATCACTAATCAGAGAAATGCATATTAAAACCACAATGAGATACCACCTTACCTCTATCAGAATGGCCATTATTAAAAAAAATCAAAAAATAGATGTCAGCATGGATATGGTGAAACAGGAGCATTTATACACTGTTGGTGGGACTGTAAATTAGTACAACCACCATGGAAAGCAGTATGGAGATTTTTCAAAGAACTAAAAGTAAACCTACCATTTGATCCAGCAATCCCACTACTCGGTATCTACCCATAGGAAAAGAAGTCATTAAATATCAAAAAGATACCTGTACCTGCATGTTTAATGCAGCACAACTGACAACTGCAAAGATATGGAATCAACCTAAGTGCCCATCAATTGATGAGTGGATAAAGAAAATGTGATGTATATACACATATATACTACGGAGTGCTACTCAGCCATACAAAGGAATGAAAAACCGTCTTTTGCAGCAACCTGGATGGAAGTGGAGGATATTATCCTAAGTCAAGTGTTTCAGGAATGGAAAAACAAATACCACGTGTTCTCGCTAATAAGTGGGAGCTAGATAATGCGTACACACAGTCATAAAGTGGGGTAAAGGATATTGGAAACTAAGAAGGTAGGAGGGTGGGGCAATAAGGGGTTAAAAACTTACCTGTCAGGTACATTGTATACTATTCTGGTGATGGGCACACTAAAAGCCCTGAATTCAGCAATTCATCTACATAATTCATCTACATAACAAAAATTCATCTACAATTCATCTACATAACAAAAATACTTGTACCCCCTGATACTTTGAAATAAAAATTACAAAAAACAAAGAAACAGAAAAGAAAAGCTTCAGACAACTCAAATTGAGGGACATTCTACAAAACATCTAACCAGGACCCTTCAGAAGTGTCAAGCTAATGAAAAACAAGGAAAGACAAATAAATTGTCACATAATGGAGAAGACTAAGGGAAACAGGATGGCTAAATACAATATGGTATCCTGGTACTGGATCCTCAAAGAGGAAAAGGACATTAGTGGAAATGCTGAGTAAATCTGAATAATGTCTGTAGTTTAGTTAATACTATTATAGCAATGTTAATTTCTTAGTTTTTATAAAAGTATCATGTAAGATATTAACATAAGGGTGTGTGTAAATATATGTGTATATATGTATGGAAACTCTCTGTACTATCTTTGCAACTTTTCTGTAAATTTGTAATTATTTTAAAATAAAAAGCTTAAAAAAAGACAACCTGATATGGGTACTTAGTTGTGGCAAAAAGGTCACAAATATCTAAGCCACAAAGATCCACTGGGCCACTTAAGGTATACTCCTAATTTTTGATTTAATGATCAAGATGATTTTTAATAATTATAATAAAAATCTGACAACTTTTTATTACAAAATTGTAGACTAAATAAATTGTAATATATTCACATGGTAGAATACTATACATTATGAATATGAATAAACTATAAACACATCCATTTTGATGAATCTCAAAATATAATATTTTAAAGGGGAAAAACTGGAAAAAAACAACAAGTTACAGTATATAATGGAAGAGGCAGGGCCTTAAGTAGTAAATTATTTTCTTTAAAAAAAAAAAACAAGAAAATGAACATAAAACTCAGGATAATCTATGCAGGGAGGTAGGAAATAGAAAATAAAGGTATCTGAAAGGGGCACAAAAAGGGCTCAGAAGGTATCAGGAATGTTATATTTTTCAGGTGAATACAGGGTATGGAAGTGTTCTTTGTATCATTTTGCTTTATAATCTACACACATATGATATTGTTTTGTATACATTATATTTTTTAATTATTAAAAGAAGGGAAGAGGCTCACTTTTTAACACATAGCACACATCCTGCCAAATAAACGTAATTCATTAGGCACTACAATTTTTTCCATCTCTGTAAATTCCAAACTAGAAAGTTTACATTCATCTTTCTTAAATAAATCTATAATAGAAAACAGCCATTTCTAAAAACCTCTACAGAAAGTGTGACACATCCACTCAGAGTCTACAATGTAAAGCAAGCTTAACTAATTAATGACGACTAATGTCAAATTGGGAAATCTGCCTTTTCCCTTTAAATAAAAGAACCATTTCTCTATTTTTATTGTCATCCTGGAATAAAGTAAAGTATTGTTCCTACACACACAAACAAAAAAGAATTGTGAGTTTCTGTACGCTGGGAAAGATAACAAGAGAAATCCATCTGAGCTGCCTCACATAATTCTGAATATCCTGGCTTCCTTTATAACCAGACCAAAGTTAACTCAGCACTCCAAGTAAAATGTCTTCAGATTTTACAGTATTTTATGCACCTCACTTCTCAAAAGCCTTCAAAAGTTATTCATAAAAAGCCTTCAAAATTTAAGATCAAATATTAGGATTTTTCTTTTCCATTAAGATTTCTAGAGTCACTACAAAGGTTAGTTATCACATTTGGGTATAAAAACTCAATATTAAAAGTCAAGGTAGGAGGGTGTTTAACTTTTTAAATATCTCAATGATCAATAATAATAAAACCAGTAGGTTTGCCTGGTCTTTGGCTTTGGCCACTAAAGTGGTCTTTGGCTTAACACCACACCTCTAACTATAGTATTTCCAAGAAAGCTGATTGGCCAAAATCGATCATTATGACAAGGCTGAGCTATAAGATATCAAAAGTATGCTTATAAAGTGCTAATTTTGGTTAGCATTAAACATTTTTTAAATTTAAGTTAACTCACTCTAGGTTTCCTATATCCTTGCTCATTGAGAAATACTTCATTCTGCAAGAAAATAATCATTTACCTCACGATTTCCAGTCAAATTCTGATTTCAAAGAAAAAAAACCTCAATCACCAGAGGATACAAAAGTATCCAAGGTAAAGCTCACAGCTGTATTTCCTTTTAAGGGGGGAATTCATACTGCAATGTGAAATTCTCCTTCTGAAAAACTATAAAATTGGGAAATAAAGGCTACTGGAGATATAAATACATAAAAACAAATAAATAAATAAAATAAAAACAACGTTTAAAAGGTTTTTTTATTACTTCCTATAGGTCTCTTTAAATATGAATAACAAACTTTTAAATAATGTATTTAAATAGGATAACTATTTAAAGCACAATTTGGATTTAAAAAAAACAAATAATCTAGTTATTCTGTCAATCTAAATTACTCTGACATTTGTACCCTGACTTCCTGAATCTAACTAAAACATTCCTGCCATGATGCCAGCTTCCTAGTCAGGCTTTCTGAAAGGTCTAAGGAAGCTCAAGTTCCCCTGGCTGAACAGGAGCCAAAACACAAACCACTGCCTCTTCTGTACAGTTGTAAGCAGGATAAATCACTCATAAATCAAAGCAGTCTTTATTGATCACAATGACAACAACCACACTAGCCAAGGAGTCAGCCAATTTTCAGGAGTCAGGACATACTTTTAAGGTAACAGAAGATTCAAACTGTAGACCCGGGAAACAGACTTCTTGGAACCATATTATCTTTAAATAAATAAACCTCAATTGAATAACATAAAATTACAGATCGCCCTAAGAAATACACTTGACTACTCAAGTGTTCCTAAAATGACCATGGCAAATGTTCCTAGGGTTCTCTTCCCTGTGCTCATTTATTTCTCCCTTAAGTGCAGACTTATCCTTGCCCTAAGCTTTACCTTCATAAATCATTTTGCTTAGTTGACAAGGTTAGGGTAGTTTTTGCTGTGTATGTTGCTTACTAATTTGGAGTCCTGTAAATATTTTGTAACAACAATAATCAACTGATTATGTAGATAAAGCATTCACAGTTCATAGAAGTGTAATCATAAGATCACCACCAGGAAGTGATTTTTAAAAAACACCCCCAGTGGCCTATCCTATCAGAAGGCTTTATTAACCCACTGTAGGGAAAATGGGGTAATGTGCCAATTTCAGTGGAGTGTATACTTTTTAGCAGCCCTTATTTGGTGTAGCAATTTTTTTAAATAAATCACACAAAAGAGAAATCATTTAAAGCAAGAGTTCATGAGTCTCTGGAATGTACTCCCATTTGGTCCCAGCCCTTCCCTTTCCCAGCAGAATGGGAAGGCTGATGAGTCACTATTAAACCACCCACAGACATCATTTTTTCACTGCCTTCAGCAATACCCATTTCATGTACGGGGCAAAGAAGAATTTGAACAAATCACCATTCTTCCTCCCACCTTCCCTGCTACTACCAGATTCTTGGAGGGGAAAAATGAGTGGGAAAGATAATCTTGAAAGGGGGAGAAACAAAGGCAGACAAAAAAAGGGGATGAGGATGTCCAAAGACTAAAGAGGCTCCCTCACTGCTATTATACTCACAGTTTCTAAAAGGAAGCTGTTCTTTCATTTCACTGAGGTACTGTGTTTGGCATGGTCATTCCAAACTGCGCAGAACCTCATCCCAACTCTATGCGTCTTTCTGATTAAGCTGGCAGTGAGGTGACTGATTATTCATACTTCCAGTCAACCTTCCTTTATATAGCTACTGCATGATCATACCTGGAGATCAATCGGGAACAGGTGTTTCACTGCGACTGCCTTCCCATCTGCTTCACCCTGTTCCTGTCCTAAACTACTAACTTAGAAAGGAAAAGAGTATGAAAGGGATGGAGTGGGTCCCCTACAGAGCTTTTTACAGTCAGCCCATTATGGTACACTGTCAATCCCATCTATGGTGGGCATGTGACTTCTGAAACTATGACAACAAAATCCCAGTAGAACCAAGCTACTAAACACATTTTGAGGTGTAGACGGACATAATTTTACCAGAGGATAATTGTACCATAGTACATATAGCCCTATTCAAACCTTGGCTGTTAACAATCAAATAGAAAAGCACTGCCAGGCACAGTGGCACATGCCTGTAGTCCCAGCTACTTGGGAGGCTGAGGCAGGAGGATCACTAGAGCCCAGAAGTTGAGGCCAGGGTGGGCAACATGGTGAGACTTCGTATCTAAAAAAATTAAATTAAATTAATAAAAAATAAAAAAGTTTTAAAAATCTGGAAATCTAAAGAAGTAAAATTTAAAAATCAAATTGCTATGAAGCTGTATAACCTAATGAAGAATTCTTGATTACACACTTTCAGAATTTTAAATATGGAGGTCAATGTGTAACCTGTTTAAGCAAAAAATTGGACCTAGGACTCAAACAGAAATAAATGATTTTCTCTCATTAAACTCAACTTGAGAGAACTAGAATAAGAAACTAATGTGACTATAAAGTAGTGGGCATATCCTACTGGTGTCAGTGCTATTTTCTAAATCACTGCTGTACTTCATCATTATGATGAATCAAGGACCATACAAAACACTTACCAGCAGTCAACATTCTTAACTGTAAATGCCAAATAGGAATCTTACAGGATGGCCAAAGGACATTAAAGGAGGAAAGGAGATGATCTGTTTACAAAGACTACCAGTGTGATACTGTTACCATTTTGTGAGGTATCCCAGCATGTTCCCCTTGTAGGTGGCACCTCAAGTACATAATGTCAAAATATTCTGTATATACCCATTACTCTCTTTTCCCACTGGCACTGTGATTCTCTCAAATTACTCTAATATCACTAGTCAAGGGCAGTCTCAATTTCCACTCCCAACTATTGACTTATCCTTACTCTTCATTCCTAAAATATGCTTATTTCTGACTTACACATCTTTATACAAATAAATCTTCCCACCATACTCTCACATATTTTGTGGTTCAATGCTTTTATTTTACTATCTCTAAGTGCATCAGATTAGGACCAGTAGGTCTCAGGTTGCAAATCCCCTGAATAATTTCTTTAAGAATGCCCTAGCAACACCACTAGGTGTTCTGTTTCCCCCAAACAGAAAAGTTTTATGTTCAAATACACTATCTCATTTCCTGGAACTCTATGGGATTTAGTAAAATAAAAATTAATTTCTCTAAATTAAGAGCCAAGCACCATGTTAGGTGTTTTTACATTTAAAAGTTTTACAACTCAATAAAACACATACTATTTCCCCCTTTTTGCAGACAGGGAGAAGAAGAAAACTCAGAAGGTCTAGGATGTAAATGTGCTACTATAGTAGCAGTTCATCCAACTGCTACATCATGTTGCCTCTAACTCAAAAAGATTAAGTTTTCCAAATCATAACTGCAGTACATGTAAGACTGACCTGTGACATATTCAAACCCTGGGCATACAAAAACTGTGAGTATTACGCACACGAAAAAGCCTGGGCCTAGGCAGTCAGAAAACCTGTTCCTTGCACATCACATTCTCCCCATCCAGCCCCACACTGCTGATGGGCTGTGTGACCTTGGACAAGTCATTTAACAAATTAGGCCTTAGTTTCCTAAATATAAAAATGTAAGAGGCAGACTAGATCATTTCTAAGGTAATGTCTGCCACTATTTTATTTCTCTCTGATAGTAATATTCAAAAGTATAGATTTAATTTTTTTTCACAGTTGTAGGGGGAGGGTTGAAAATCACTAACCTATAAAAAATCAAGGACTAAGTTTATTAAGCTCCTCCTTAGATACTCCTAAACAGATGATTTGTATTTAAGCATTTAATAAGTAGCTCTGAGGGATGAAAGATGAACTCACTTGAGTCTCACCATGAAGCTATCCCTCACCTCCAGGACGGGCCCAAGTTGACTCTATTACCAAACTCTAGCTGAGAGAAATAATGTTATGAGTAATGTGTATTTTTAATAATTAAAAAAAAAAAAGAAAGGCTACCAACTTCAAACTTGAACTCACTGTTTGAACTGTCGTGACATTTTAACTTTTACACACAATATAACTTCATGTAGATTATCTGTAATCTAGATGAATATAAACCCATTAGCTCATGCAATTTCCTCTGCCAAATATGTCCCTTGTGCTAAGTCCCTAGTCACCTGTATGATCTCTTTCAAACCCATTCCTCAACACAGTAAAAGGCCACTATTACCTAGAACCTCACCAGTCCCCTAAACGCAAAAATTTATTCTCTCTTTTGTGCACCAAAGTACTTTCTGCAGATTGTTATTATGTGCCTTAGCACACAACACTATGGTGAACTGTCTATATGCCTGCCTGTTCCATTGGACTGTAAGCTATTTTATTTATCTTTGTGTCGCCAGTACCTAGCAGGACCAGGCACATGGCTGACACGCATTAAATGTTCACTGAATTGAACTGAATAAAACAGAAAATTTCCCATTCACTCAACCAACATAGCTTTGGGCCTGAACTCCCCAAACATTCATGCTCAATATGTTTTAGATGGCAAGAGAAAACTCCAAGTACCCAGTAAATTCAGTTCTCAGACAGACTGGTGGGGAAAGGTACTTAAAAAGCAGTTTTTTAAAATCCTTCATATTTGTTATGAATTTGGAAGCCAAGAAAAAGTCCCTGGTATCCTTAATGCTCTGCTAATTATTCTAATATTCATGACTTTCTTTTTCCTGTCTGTGAAGGTAAGAGAGGTTGATTATGTGAAATATCCACTACCTCTTATTATCTGTTCTCCTACTATGTGAAAAGTTAGTACTTTACCCTTAGGTTCAACAGTATCTTTTTTTTTCTTTGTTACACCAATGAAAAGCACCTAAGAGACTGCCATTTTTCTATTTCGCACAAAATCCGAAAAAAGATCTGGGCCTTATGCCAAAGAGTTGTCAATTTTTCAAACAAGATTACCCTACCAAATCAGTCATCTTTCTTCTTCCATTAGGAAAGAGATTAAAATAAAATTACACTTCAAAATGTGAGCTCAACATTTTAAAACCACTAAGCTCTTTGTATACTTAATATACTGTAGCTTTTTTTTTCCCCACCTTTTCTTCCTAGCATTAAACAAAACTGTGGCATAACTTCCAGTCTCAGAGATCTTTCCCATATTCCCGTATTTCCTGATTTGTCAAAGACTATTCCGATTACCACAGTAAACTACTAACTCATGACTTGGCATTTGAAGCATATTTCTGGCAATGTAGAATAGAAAGGACACTTGAACTACATGTTAGTTACATATAACTATTCCCACCACATTCTCATAAGAAAACCAAATTCTATGAGAAAAAATATATGATTTTAAAAATCACCAATGTGAAAAGCCCTTTAAAAGTCTTTTTAAATTGGAACAATCACTTAGAAAAATAGCTTGTCTTTATCTAGTAAAGTTAAAGCTACATATATTCTCTATGACCCAACTATTTCTAGGTATATGACCCTAGTTTGTGTATCCATATATCAAGATACATGATTGAGAGCACTTGGCATCATTGTTAATCATAGCCCATAACTGGAAGCAACTCTAATGTCCATCAACAGTAGAATGGATAAACAAAGTATGGCAACGATATAAAATAGGCAATATATAGTAATGAGAATGCTACAAGCAACAACACAGATGAATCACAAAATGTTGAATAAAAGCAGCAAACATAAAAATACATAAAGTATAATCCCATTACTATCTGTTCAACTGTGGACATATGTTTTATGTACTGTTCTACATGTATTTTATATTTCACATTAAAAAAGCAGTCTTTTAGCTTAAAAACTCTATCTCTATACATAAAATCTTTCAGTTAAAGCATTTATAAGTCTGTCATTCCACCAGACTACAAACTGCTTGAGGGTAAAGATTGATTTTACTCATTTTTGGCTCCCAGAACATCACGGCACACAGCAGATGTTCAACATCTACTGACTGGATACAGGGGATGAATGAATTATGGACACAGGGAAATCTCAAATAGCAAGGGATTCTCCATGAGGTAGAAGAGTAAGTCACTTGCCTTTTCCAATATAAATGCAGAAATCAGTTTTTAAAAGTCAGCCCCAAATTTCAAACACCTCAAGACATTATCAAATGCCTTTTTCTAATAAATTACTCCAATTTGGGAATAGGATAGTTTTAGTATGCATTTTCTCAAAAGTGCAAGATATTCCTGAGCTCAGTTCAATCGCCAAATTCTGCTTTTCCCTTCTGCAATACAGCTGCCAGACTCCTGGTTGTCTAACTGTATTAATAATTCCTTAATTTAAATACAAAAACACATGCACAACCCTCTTTATGAATTTACCCCCAAGAGTTATAAAATGTTTCTCCATTAAAAAGCACATCTCAGCACATCCTGCTGTTCTTGGAGTTGGAATGCTTTCCTCCTTTCAGTCCTCCATCAGTCTCCTATGGACCATAGGACTGAAATTAGCTATTCATTACATGTGAAGGAGCGCTGGCTAGAGCGGAGCCCTGCAGAGAAATAGTGCTATTTTACATGTCAATTTCAGAACCAAAGCATCTGTTACCTTACTAATATGTATATTTAATGTCTCTGCATAACATACAGAATTATATGCTGTTCACTGCCTGTTTGTTCTGGTATTACATACTCTTAAGTAGCATTATTCTAAATTATTCTCTTTGAAAAACATGGGACTTTTTATTAGGTCTCTTCCCTGGTATGGTCTATAACAGAAGGCACAAATGAACAGCATACAGAATACTGAAGAACAAAAAAAAAATCACAAATCAGAGTCAGATAACCAAATACGACAAGTTTCTTGATCTGCAATTTACTTTGTATTCTATATTCCTTACTCTTATATATAGTTTTACATTAGGTTGCCATGAGGTAGGGGAATAAAAGCAGAAGAAGTGTAAAATTTTCAAGAGCTGCTGGTAAGTCCAGAATGCTGGAATTGTTCTTTTTCTAGAAAATCTGTATACTTACATTAAATGTCATATTTCTAGCATATCTATCTTTAATCAGAAAATCATTCCACATTAAATATGTCATTTTTCTATAAATTACGACATGACACTGAAAAAGTTTTTAAATGGGGGAAGGGTAGTTGAATAGGATATATGAGGAAAAAAACAATATATAAAGCTAGCTTTAAGTTACAGTCCTGATAGCATAAATTATACTTGCTTTTGTTCATTAACCTTCATACTCAACAGGAAACTGAGAATGTTCAATATTTAATAACCACCCTGGATGGCAATATTATATTAGTTAAGCCAAAGTGATACTAGACTTATATAATGAATCAATGCATATGTTAAGAGAATTAAAAGTGCCATACTGGCACAATAATCTGGATTGCTTCACTACAGTTAGTATTGGCGTAGTTAATGGCTTGTTCAGATAAATAAGATTATTCTAGCTTTATAAATCATCTATATTTGTAGTGAACATTCTCTTATATTAATAGTTCTAAGAGGTGACTGGTGGATTTTGTTTTTATATGTCGTCTGAAGCTAGACATTGGCTTGTTGGTGTGATGTAGATCAGTCGCCACCTCCGGTGACCACAGT
>VSMD01077935.1:0-150483 GCA_008750895.1 Mirza zaza | reverse complement strand
CATGGGTGTCAAAATATATACTAAAAAGTTATGCACATGTTTCAGCAGATAATTTATGTAATGCCTGACTACAGCTTCTATACATTTTTTGTTTTTTTTTTTTTGAGACAGAGTCTCACTTTATTGCCCAGGCTAGAGTGAGTGCCATGGCGTCAGCCTAGCTCACAGCAACCTCAAACTCCTGGGCTCAAGCAATCCTGCTGCCTCAGCCTCCCAAGTAGCTGGGACTGCAGGCATGTGCCACCATGCCCGGCTAATTTTTTTTCTATATATATTAGTTGGCCAATTAATTTCTTTCTATTTATAGTAGAGATGGGGTCTCGCTCTTGCTCAGGCTAGTCTCGAACTCCTGAGCTCAAAGGATCCGCCCACCTCGGCCTCCCAGAGAGCTAGGATTACAGGCTTGAGCCACCACGCCCGGCCTGGCCCTACATTTTTTGTTTTTTAAAAACAGTTCTTTATTTCTATCTTCATTTTGAGTGGTTCATTAATTAATCTGAGTAACAACATGCACATGACACCCACTTTTAAAGGTGAAAAAGGTAAAAAGTTGTCATCCTGCCTGTTACCTAAGCTCAGTTTCTCTCCCTGG
Source organism: Mirza zaza (assembly GCA_008750895.1). Taxonomy (NCBI): domain Eukaryota; kingdom Metazoa; phylum Chordata; class Mammalia; order Primates; family Cheirogaleidae; genus Mirza; species Mirza zaza. The sequence continues at coordinate 149,891 of VSMD01077935.1, read as the reverse complement.
AGCTAAGCATGGTACCATTTTGGGGTGTGTCTTTCCAGATATTTAATGCATATACAAACATACGTGCACACATATTCTCTCCTTTTCCACAAAATTAGCGACTACGCTGTGCACGTTGTTCTGCCCCACGCCTTTATTTTTCATTGCGTGATACTTCTTGGCTTGTTTCAGGGCTAACCTTCCATTATGTGGGTGTTCTGTACTGTAATTTATTCTCTTTATTCAGTCCACTACTCACATGCTTGGTACACACGGGAAAGAACATCCATAGCTGCACAGTCTAATACAGTAGCCCCCAGCCCCAGGTCTCGGATTTAAATGTAAATTAATTCAAATTAAGTAAAATTTAAAATTCAGCTCCTGGGGCAGGCTAGCCACATTTCTAGAGCCACATGGGGCTTGTGGCTACCACCCTGGCAGGGCAGATGCAGAACGTTTCCACTGGGCTCTCACCGTGATACATTCTTAGAAGGGAATGGCGAAACCACAGGGCTGTTTTCTGGAGCGCTGACAGACGTCACCACATTTCCCTCTGAAGAGGCCGTAGCTATTAAGTGCTGAGGGAGAGCACGCTCTTGTTTCAGAACAATTGTGTGGAATGTTGGAAAGAACAAGAAACGTTCCCTGCTTCCCTGCGTACTGATTCCAAGGACGTTTTGTTTCCTTGTCGGTGCCCACGTGGCTCACACCAGGCACTGCTATTCCCAACTTACGCTGGGCATGCCTGTCCCTGGGATTGCACAGTGCTGTCTCCCTCTGAGGCCTGGCCTCCTGCCACTGGGCTGAGGTCTGCTGCTGCTCAGCTGTAAGCCCCTCTCCTCTGCATGCTGCAGACATTGCAGGGGGAAGTGCTAATCCTCTCATATATTTATCTCCCATGGCCAGGAGACAGGCTTTATGGGAAAATTCAGCACACTTGGCCCAATCTCTATTTACTCTCCTCCTCCCCCTGCCCCTGCCCCTCAATCCCCATGTAATCATGACCTCCACGTTGCCAAACTCTAGGGGCAGTCCTCATCTTGCAGAGCTCCTACCTGACCTCTGTCAGGATCCTACATTCTGACTGTCCTTCCTTCTTGAAGTGCTGGCCCCTTTGGCTTCCAAGATGCCACACCCCCAGCCTCCCAGCCCTCCGCCTACCTCCTCCACACGGCGTGTACCAGCCTGGGCGTCTTCTATTCCTCTGTACGTTTTCCTTGGGCTGTTGAATCCGACCCTGGCTTTGACTGGATCTCTACATTTGGGGAATGATGGCAACCCATTTTAATTTCCATTTCCTTGATTACTAGTAAAATTGAACATCCTGTCCTGGTTTTTAACCTCTTGCTATGTCTTTCTTCCCTCATGAGGCAGGGTGTAAGTGGAGTAGGTACTGGATGTTAAATAGATTCCGGTCCAGCTCATGGCTCCCGTGCTGTAGGCCCCACCCCGCCAGAGATGGGCATCGGTGTGCCCACTCCTTAGCACCCCAGACATATTCCACTCAGCAGTGCTTCTCCTCTGAAGTGCCTGCTATCCATCACTTCCCTCTTCCTAAACTGTCCTTCCCTTGCTCTGGGCCACTCCACTTCTTTTTAGGGATTTTGAATCTCATAGACTTCTTCTTTGTCCCTTTCCCTGACATCCACTTTGGGGCTTCAGCATCCAGATAAATTTCTTTGTCCACATCTCGTAATTATTGGACTTAAACCTCAGTGACTTTTATTTCGACTTCATTCAGATACCTATGTACCTAACTTCATCTCCTGCAAATGAGCTATCTCTAAAATTTCTAACTCTGAACTTCTTCCTTGACCACAGCCTTCTACACACCCACCTCCCTTTCTCCATATCTGTTGAAACTGCTCTTCATCTTTGGCATGACTGCAAGTTTTTTGACCCTTTCTTTCCCCCTAATCCTTTGGTAAGCTATTACCTCCATTCATCTCCCTATCTGGTCTGAACTCTATGACCCATCATGCCATCTAAGCCATAGCCAGTAACCTAATCATCTCTCTCCCGGATAACTTTGGGTCTCGCCTGCTGCTTTGCCAATTTCCCATCCTAAGGCCGTCCATGCACCGATTTGGTTGTCCTGCATGCCATCTCTTCCACAAAGCCTTCCCTTCCCTCCATTAAGCTGAAGGGATCACTCTTTCATGCAAACATAAATAACATTCATGCCTCTTTCGTGGAACTTCATTCTGTCTCAGCCACGTACTTGTCCCACCTCCTTAGACTGACTGTAAGCTCCAGGAGAGTAGTGACAGCTCCAGACTGCTGTTCCCACTGCCTGCCTCCGTGTTTGTGGACTAAACCATATTGGTTCAGTTTGGTTCAATGGACAATTTCTGCTTTGGCAGTGACCGTTCCATCACTTTGGGCTGATAGTACCCAGATTTAAAAAGCAATGTGTCTTTCCAGAATGGGAAAAAATGAATAGAAAAAAAGAATAAAAGAGCCTGGGGGAAGGTATAGATGCATTTTTGTAATGGACATGTCAGAGCCAGGTTGCAGGCAGATACGATTGAGAAATGGTTTACTCGCAAAGTACTAAGTGATATTCTGCTAGCATTCAGGGACTCTACCATTAAACAGGCTTGTTTGGGCAGTGACTGTTCATCTTGGTGTTAGGTAATGGCCTTGGCTGGAAGATGTGAAAACACCGTGTCTCTGCTGAAAGGAAAGAAATTGCATTTGTCTTTTTGCTTGCGTGGGAGAGGATGGGCTTCCCTTCCGAAGCCAGTCCTGTGCAACCAGCTTCAGAAGCAAAGCTGCAGATGCACCCATAGAAATAATCTGAGGCCCTGCTGCCAGCAAACAAGGAAGCCTGTCACACAAGCTGATGCCAACACCCTGCTCATGCAAATACTAGGCAGACCCAAAAGCTAGGCTCTGCCTTTCTCTGCCTGGGGGAAGTGCAAGCACACATTCCACCCACTTGTTTCCTTAGGAAGGAGAGACCTGCTGCTGAGAGGGCTTGTGGTGGCCCCAGATTTTGGATTTTAGGTAAACAATAACCACCTTAATTGGTCAGCCTTTGGTGAAGATGCCTTTGTCTCCCAAGGTGGTGGGGGTGTCAGTCTTTGAGAAAATAGATAAATGATTAAGAGATAATACAGTTTAAGGAAGCACCAGTTTTATTGGCCACTCAGAGCCTGGAAATAACTCATGGAGAGCTTACAAGAAAGGAGCCTGCGTTTTCCAGTACACGTCAACAAAGATTGCCTACCCCCCAGCTAGCTCTGAGGGTTATGCCAGGCATCCACTTCTGGGCCCAAGACCGTTGGTCCTTTAGGGTCATCCGTGTCCTGTTTGTAGGTTCTCCTTTGTAGGCTTTCCTGGGCAGGGCCTTCCTTTTCTTGTGAGTAAAATAACTTCCTCAAACTGTGGTGTTAGAGGATTTCACTTTCAGGCATCACAGAAGCCTCCTGCAGCTGGCTGTTCTCTACGTGCCCCTGCAGACCCACTCTAGCCTGGGAGCCTGAGCCCCCAGGGACCACACCACCGGCTCCCCCACCTGCCTGCCTCCTGTTGGGTTCAGCCAAGGGTGACGCCAGCGAGGGACCAGAGGGTGGGAATAGTCAGGGCATTCCTTCCCTTTCTGTCTGCACCAGGCCATGGTTTTGGTAGGTCCTGCTAGGTTCTGGGAACTGCCCCTTCTCTGGTGGGAGGGGCTACACGCTCCACCCTCTTTGTTTATTCCTTCAACCCTCCCCGCCTTTGGAAAGAACCTCCACTCAGTTTTTCTCTTAAACCTTCTGAACTGTTTCTTGTTCAGGCCCTGACTGATGAACCGTCCAATTGCTTGCTCCAAGCCATCTGACCACCTGAATAAAGGCTGCACCATATCAAATTGCAAAGTGCAATTCTCAAGAGCTCCATGTTTTTATGCATTGTGGTTTTTATGTAGTTTTATGGTGAAATGGTGTAACCCCTTCCAACACCGGCTTCCAATACCAAGTCCAGTTGGGCTGCTGTAGTCACTGGTCACAAGATAGTACGCCTAAGCTCCGCTAAGGGTGAAGGAGCAAGCAGGGAGGCATTTTTCTTCTAAACTCATGTTTGGGTTCATGATCTTTCTTTCTCTAGCCCTAACACAGCCTCTTGTCTATTTAGGGGGGATTTGTGGATGTCAGTGCACCCAGTTCAGGCAAGTCTCTGTGCGTGGCTGGCTGAGCACCGAAGCACAGCTCCACAGCGCCTTCTCTGCACATGCCCTGGAGGGAGGAGCGTGCTTTTATGCCTGGCCACTCCTTTTCAGGCTCTGGTACAACTCTCACCCTGGGCCTTCTGTGTCTGAGGAAGAGGGGTCTCTCCTGTCATGTCTCTAGAGCCTTCACCTTTGGCTCCTGGGCTGTATCCGGGGACCTCAGAGTCCCAAATGAGGAGCAGCCAGTCCTGCCTGGGGGCCCTGCGCTGTGCCTACCTGTCAGCACTATCCAGCTTCCACACCAACGCGCTTTTCTGCATTTCCTAATTTGGGCTTTACTCAAACCCATACTCCCCATCCCCCCTGTGTGCTAGAGAATCCTGTTCTGTACAACTCTATCATCACCCCCTTTAGGGCCATTCCCTCTTAGATGCTGGGACTGCCAAGCCCGTGGAGTGTATAAAAGATGACTGTCACCTTAGTGTGAGGAATCTCTGATTGTCCACTCACAGAAAACTCTCTTGTGTTGTTAGGGCTAACTTTAAACATGCCAACTAATGGTGAAATCCTCTATCAGAATGCAGAGGTAGGTAGCAAAAAGCTCTTGATTTGGGGCCAAATTATAAGTTGTTACTAAGAAAAGGTGCTTGGTTAAGGGGCTACCAAAGAAATATTAATATTTAAAGCCTAAAAGAGGGTATCAGGTAAATAGCAGCTGACATTTACATTTCAACCCTTCCACCTTGGGTCTCACCTCTCTTTTTTAGGAGGCTTTGGGGATTGCTGTTAGTAACGCTGGAAGCAGAAAACTAACAATTACAACAGATGGCATGTCCAGGTATTCTTTTATTCTCTCAGAGCAGACGTTGGAGCCTGGGCCATGCTGCCCCTGTAGATCCCTCACGTCTATGAAGGTGACGCGCACTTCTGGGACACACCATCTCCAGTTGGAGGCACAAGCGAGGGCCACTGTGTAAGGAGGCAGTGCTCTCTCTTACACCTGAAGGATCTCCAGCAAGCACTGCTCTGGAGACCGCTCTGACGGTGAGCTTTCTACAAGGTCCAAGTGGAGGCTGAGACTTGAGGTCAACCTTCTTCTCATCACAGCCTCCGTGCCTTCCTGGGGCGGCAGCCGTTGTGCGGGATGGGGGTGTTGTCTGTGATTGAGATTACTTCCAGGCCCCCCATGGTCAGTCCCTTGATAGCAGACTGGAAGGAGCAGAAGGAAGAGTAGAAGGGCATGGTTCCAGAAATGACAGCCCAGCTTCTCCAGACAGGGCTTGGAGAGGGGCCGCGTGGGGTGGGGAAGGGAGGGGAGCAGGAGGCCCCCTGGCTTGATACCTACAACCCCAATCCCATCCTACTCTTACAAAGGTCTCCACCCAAACCCCATAACCAAATTCTCACAATGTACCCCTCATCGCTAACTGCACTACCCACTTTTACCCTGTGCTTTATGATCTGAGAACAAAGCCCCTTGTGGACCCTGGCACACCTTAAGTACCATTTCTGTAGCTTTCCTGAAGCAGTTCCCTTTGCCTGCATGTACCCCCTCATCCCCCCACCAATACCTTATTATTCCTGCAAAGTCAGAGAGATGTCATCTCTTTGGGGAATCTAGAGATCATCCCAGCTAATGATTGTTAGGAAAGATTATCCTTGCTGGGTTTGGGCTCCTCCAATGGGCTCGCAGCACCTTGGGCACATGCTTTACCACTGCACTCAGCAGGATGTCCTGAGGGATCTGCACCACCTTCCCATTCCCAGTGCCCAGCACACAGCAGGCACTCAGTAAGTGTCTGACGAATTAAACTAAGTGATCGAGGCTTGCTTTGAGGGGCTTAGTAAGTTATAGGAACAAGAAGCTTCGAGCCATCATGGAAATCCACTACAGACTGCTTTTCCACTCTCTGTACTTGGCTCTCAAGCCCCAACTTCTTTAAGTAAGAAGAAAGCACAAAAACTGGGGAGAATGGTGGTCACTTACCAAGCGCCCCGGCCCCAGGCCTTTGACCACAACTCGGACGTAAGTCACACCCTTTGCTGTAGCTTTCTGGAGAGAAGCAGCAAGTGGTTAGTGCCCCAGAGAGAGAACTACTGTACCCAAACCTGTAGCTGCCACCTGGAGCCCCAGGGAAAGGGCACCCACAGAAGTGAGCAGGGAGGAAAGAAAAGGACAGATGGCAGCAGTGCAGGACAGGCCCAGCAGAGACCTCAGAAGCCACAGAATTAAAGTGACTGTGATCCGCTTAGCCCAGGCCTGCACCGCCACCTAATGGAGATATCTAAATATCACTGGGATTTTTCTCAGGTGGGCAAATGTAGTTTCAGACTGTGAAGGGCCATCCTGGACTTCAAGGCTGAACCTAAACACTTATTTTGTTATCCTTTAAAATATTTAGAGTTAAAATTTTCTTTCTTGATTATGAAGGTAGCTCATCATAAAAATTGGAAAATACACAGAACCCACTGTGAACACTGATATATTTCTTTTAATGGTACACGATCTAACCATCGTTGGGTGTTGATAGCATTTTGACAGTTTTTGATGATAATTAATACATAGCAGTCAATATTTTGGGGTGTCTTTCTTTGTATGAAGGTCAAAGTTTTCCTTCAGGAAACATGTCTGGTTTGGCAGAGTCTGAACATTTGTAAGGCCTGTGCTCCAGCAGCAAGTGTGCAGGCTTCGGCCCCCGACCAACCTGAGTCCAGAGCAGGGAACTGAACTGGCTGCGTGCCTCTCAGCAAGCCGCATGCTCAGAATCTCAACTGGCTCTTCAAAACATGGGTAATACTCAGGGTCTTTTGAAGATTCAAGACAATGAATATAAAATGTCTGGCACATAGTAGGTACTCCATAAATATACCAAAGCACACTGGCAGTTTGCTTCTAGAAAGGTCTGCAACAATTCATACTGGAACTGGTAGCATATGAGATCCTCACCATACCACATTCTTTCCAAATAGCTTATTATCACCAACTCCAGCCCACCTTTAAACAGGGGTGGGCTTTGGTTCTCAAGCCTTTAGTACCTTGCTCTTACCTGCTAGGATTCTAGCATGAACCAACAAGTGCTCCACCTCTAATGAAGCTGAGAGAAAGAAAAAGGGAAACCCTTTCAGACCGCTTCAACCCCCCCCCCCCATGTTGGGGCATCTAACAAGGGTTAAGCCCTTGCTTCTGAATGGCTAGTTTAATGAGAATTCTCCACACAGTGATCAGCCGTGCGGAAGGTGGAACACGCCACGGAGGGAACTGGAAGGAACACTTACTGCTGCGGCAGCTATGCCTGCCGTCTGTGCCGCGATGCCTGTGCCCTTCTTGGCGTTCCGGAATCCCTCCGTGCCACAGGAAGTACGGGCAAGGGGCTGGTTAGCAGCAGAGACTACCTGGATCTGCGTGCTGAGAAAAGCAGGGGAGGCACAGGATGTAACTATTGTAAGGGAAATAAGGGAACGCTAACTTAGGCCCTGAGAAGTCTGGGAGAGAAAGAAAAAGAAATTCAGTTGCTTCCACTTTGAGCTTCTCAAATGAACGTGTTTTGAACACTTCCTATAGGAAGTGTCAGGAAAGGTCAGAAACTTCCCCTAAAAAATCACTTAATCTAGAGAGCTCCATAACATGAAGGTAGTTATCGGGAAGAAGCAACACTAAATACACGCCTTCATGGTGGGACCATCTGCCCCTAGTACATTCTCTCCAACTCTTGAGCAAAACCAGGAAACATTACTCCCAAGGAAAGCAAAGAAATCGTATAGATATGATAGGCCCAACCTATTTCACATTTTCATGAAACTTGAATATACTTTGTAAAGACAGAAGGCGGTTTCCCCAGATGAGGAGTGAGCCTGGGGGCACCTCCATATTAGCACCACCATGCAGCACTCGGGCACCCAACTTCTACCCCAGGGGTATTCACGGGGACCTCCTGGTGCAACAGAAAGAAACCCATAGGAGGCCTGCCCAGGCGCTTCCTGCTCACTTGTTGTAGGTTGCTTTAATGTGTGCGATCGGGATCTCCTCGAATTTCTTTCCTGCCCACCTCAAAGAGCTCTCTTCTCCTGGAACGGGAGGATAAATGCTGCAATTAGAAAAAAACATTTTATTTAAAATTGTGACTTTTTTAAAATCAAAGAAATATATAATGGTTTTTAAAAATATCAAATAGTACAGATGAATCCATAATGAAAGACAACAGGCCTCTGCCTCCATCCTGTTCCTGAGGTGGCTATCCCCACCATTCCTTTTCTATCCTTCTGGCTACTGCCATGTCTGTGATTCACCACTGTGATTATGAGGCTATTTCTTGACTTTTTGATGTTAAGACATGTCTAGTAACTTCCTGCTACAAGAAGGAGATTTGCATTCATACTCTGCATCTTCCTAATCCCTGCTAGTATAGTCATATCACTATTTTCAAGTCCTCTATGCAGCAGTTCCCAACCTTTTTGGCACCATGGAAGACAATTTTTTCATGGACTGGTGGTGGCGTGGAGGATGGTTCCGGGATCGTTCAAGCACATTACATTTATTGTGCTCTTTATTTCTATCATTATGATAGTATATAATGAAATAATTATACAACTCACCAGAATGCAGAATCAGTGGGAGCCCTGAGCTTGTTTTCCTGAAACTAGACGGTCCCATCTGGGGGTTATGGGAGATAGTGACACCCAAAGTGTGTTGCTTATATCTAGTCTACTCTGAATCTCAGTTTGGATGCTGTCACTGCAGAAAACTCTGCTTCACAAGAAAAGATGTTAGAAATGGAAGTGGGCTTTTCAGTGCTGCTCTGGCAATGTCAGGATATTTTCCCTTGACTTTAATCCAGAATATATGGAGATTTAAAGTTGTCTCAAACATACTTTTAAGGCCACTGTCATTTGTGATCTCAAGCAGTTCACCCTCTTCTAGCACGGACAAAGTCAATTAACCTGGCTTAATCACAAATGGGTCATGGATTCATTCCTTCCCAGTTCAGGGATCTTTTGTGTTTGGGAAGTAAGTAATGCTCAAACTCTTTTGAAAGCTGAGATAGGTGATCATGCACCAGCTGGGAGAAAAAAGGCCCTGGCTCAGTCTCTTTTAAAATCTCTGCTAAAGTTTGAAACATGTCAAAAATCCCAATGTTCAGTCATCACCCCCATAATTCCAGGTTGGCTTTGAATGCAGCCAGTTTATCTGCCGACTTGAACACAGTTGTCATTCTCCCCTGAAGCGACAGATTGAGTCTGTTGAGCAGGTTGAATGTGTCACACAAGTAAGCAAGTTTTATGACCCATCCTGTGTCACTGAAATGTGCTGCCGGTGGTGACTGTTTTTCTAAAAGAACTCTCTGGAGCGGCTCTTATTAACTCAAAAACGCTGGCCAGTGATCTACCTTTAGAAACTACCTTACTTCTGTGTGTAAGAGAAGATATGTGTGCTCTGCGTTCATTTCCTCACAGAGCTGGGTGAGCAGGCATGAGTTAAGGGCATGTACTTTAATGTGGTTGATAATTTTAATCACATCCTACATAATGTTTAGTTCAGGTGACATTTTTCAGCCAGCCAGCATTTCTCTATGGATGACACAGTGCCTAGACTCACATTCAGAAGTGACCTCTTTGACCTGAGTAGTGAGACAAGAAAGCCATCCAGTCATGGCAGCTGCTCTGTCAGTGCATGTATCCACACAAAATGATCAGTTCAGTTTTCCTGATATGAAATCATTTAGAGATTTGAATAGTTCTGCAGCTGAGGTGTTGGCTGGCAACAAGAGTGCACATAACATATCCTCCTTTTTCCTCCTGAAAAATATATTGCACAAAAACAAGCATTGTTGCCTTGTTGTTAGCATTGATAGACTTGTCAACCTGGATTGTATATCATGGTGACTCATTAATCCTAACAATTGTGCCTCAATTCTATTTCAGCAATTCATCTAGTCATGGTGCTAGCCGAAAGAGGAGTATGTGCCATCTCTTGAACTGTGGCATCTCCTAAAAGTTCATAGCATATGCCCTTAGCAGGCAGAATCAATTCTTTGCCAATAGTAAAGGGCTTCTTAGCTTTAGCAATGTGTTAGCCACTAGGAGTGATGCTGTCAGTGCAGACACATTTGATGAAGTGGTGGCCTTCAATAATTGCTTCTGTTCTTCATGTTCACATTTTTTGCTTTTTAAAAACTCCAAAGGCTTGTCTTTTAATGCAGGGTGCTTGGTCTCCATGTGGTGAAGCAGTTTTGAAGGTTTCGTGGCTTCCCTGGATAGCTGGTTGCCATATATTATACAAAGCGGGCTTGGAGTATGTGAATCACCTGTTGCAATGAACTTGTAATTTAAGTAGGACTCTTGGTATTTTCTTTTCAATACAGCTTTCGTTTTGTTAGAAGCTTCTGCTGTTTTATCATTGAATCTTTCCCCCTTTTCAAAGAAACTCTCCAGTGATATTTGTTTTTTACTCATTTTTGCTAGGGTTAGCTTGTGGGCTTACCAAAACTGTGACCGGGACAAGTGTGCAGTGTCGGAAAGAGGCACAGATGGAAGTGGTAAATAAACAATGGGCGGGCCATGCACGGACTGGGTGTTGAATTCTGACAAAAGCCTGGCACCAGATGCAGTTTAGTTGTCACCTGCCACTCAATGATAGGGTTTTGATATGAGTCTGTGAGCAACTGATCATGGTCTCTGTGCAGTCAAACCTCTCTGCTGACAATAACCTGTACTTGCAGCCACTCCTGCACTAGCATCACCACCTCAGCTCCACCCCAGATCATCAGGCAGTAGATTCTCATAAGAAGCGCACAACCCAGATCCCTTGCATGCGCAGTTTACAGTAGGGTTTGCGCCCCAGTGAGAATCTAATGCTGCTGCTGATATGACAGGAGGCGGATCTCGGGCTTGCTAGCTGCTCACCTCCTGCTGTGCAGCCCTGTTCCTAACAGGCTGTGAGATGGGAGCTGGGGACCTGATGGGGGGTGGGGAGCTGATGGGGGTTGGGGACTGCAGCTCTACAGTCCACTCTTTCTGCAATTTAAAAAATAAGGTCAAACCTGTGTTGCTTGTTTCATCAACCACAGATAATGTCTTGACTCTATTTTATAAAAAAGAGATATAATATTTTAATACTCATAGTATCATTACTATAAAAAAATTTAAGTATCCTTCAAATAGAAGATAGCCAACTTTTTGTAAAGGACCAGAGAGTAAATGTTTTAGGCTTTGCTGGCCAAGAGGTTTCTGTCCCAACTACTAAACTCTGCTGATGTATCACAAAAACAGCCAGACAACAGTAAATTAGTAGGTGTGGCTGTGTTCTAATAAAAATCTGGTGGTTTGCCACCCCCTACCTTAGACCAGTAGCTCTCAATGCAGGCTGAACACCAGTCAGCTGTGAAGCACCCAGATGCGTAAGCTCCACCCTAGATTCTGGATGGGGACTGGGAACCTGTTTTTCAAATGACCCAGGAGAATTAGATGTGAACTTAAGGTTGAGAACACATTGTATTGAGTTCAGGATCTTCCACGGTCTTAGCCCAAGCTGTTCTCTGGCTATCTCTAGGTAAGCCTCTTTATTTTCAGATGGAGAAAATCAGGAGGGAATAGGGAAATAGGGTTAGCAAGGGCAGCCAACCCTTGGACCCCACAGATCTGCCTCAGTTCAGAGCTTAGCTGATGATGTTATGCTTTCTTTTTAAATTCAAACACAATCATCCTTCAGCAATGGAGATGGCAATGAACCTGCTGTTGCACATGGCCTACACACACAAATCAGATTCATGTTCGTACCCCCCACAGCCACCTGAAAAACATGCATTCCATTTTAGAAAACACACTATAATCTGAGTACCACTATCCCTCCCTACCAGCCCCTTCCCTACCTGCTTTCCTACAGGTATTTCAAAAAACAAAAAAACCCACAGTGGTATCCAAAGGTTACAAGTGTATTCTTTAGAGATGATTTAGAACTTCACCGAGTTGTCGGCTTATCAGCTTATAATGCCTGGATGGAAAGTGGATGAGTCTCTTAAATGACACTGATGTTTAAAAGATGATTATTTCTCCATTGATAATTTCCCCTACTGACTTGGCAGTCAAAAAACACAAGTTGGAATGTAACCATTGTAATGCCTTTATGTATATCAAGGTTTGGAACTAGGAAGGATTTGCAGCTTGAACCATTTAATTGAAGAAACCCAAGATCAGGCCTTTAAACCTTCCAGGTCTGATGTACGAACCAAGTGGTTCACCCCAAGAAAGCCAGAAAAAAGAAAGACAAAACTTTCTGGCACTGGTCTGCTGTCTCTTCACACCCAGCCTCACGCCATGGAAATGTAGACAGACAACCCATTCTCTAATTGCTGCTAGAGACAACTTTTAAAATTGCAAATACATGCAGAAAAATGTAAAGATCGTATTTCTTGGTTTACTTTCCCTTTACAATATTCTTGTCTTAATTGCTAGTGATTTCAGTGATATTCTTCCAACCCCTTGGCTTGTTGCTTAACCTCCTTTCCTTCAATTATCACATGTCCTGTGTCATACCCAGCCCTTGTCATTGCTGATACCTGCAACCCCATCACAGCCTAGAATTCAAGCACCATACTCCCTGACCACCACTTCCTGGTGTACCTTGTATTACCCCCACTCCAGGAGCCCGTCAATCCCGCAAGGACCTACCACCATTGATCCTACCAGCTTTCTACTATCCTTCACACTCCTCATGGCCTGACTCCTCTCCTCGCCCAGACTAAATCTCATGGCAAATCATGATAATCACCCCCTTGCATACAGCCTTAACTCTCTGCACATCCCCCTTCCCATTACTTCATTGTACTCTCCTGACAAACCCCGAAGCCTGGCTAAGTCCTGCCACTCTGAGCCTGTGCATGTACCTGCACAGCCGGCTAAAGAAAAATACACAGCAGTGCTGACTGGTTTTTCTCTACTGTCAGCATTTCTCAACCTTAGTGCTACCGACATTTTGGGCAAGGTAATTCTTTGCTGTGGGAGGCTGTCCTGTGAATGGTAAGGTATTCAGTAGCATCCCTGGCCTCTACCCACTAGATACTGTCTCCCAAGTTGTGACAACCAAAGATGGCTTCAGACATTGCTAAAAGTCCTCTGGAGGCAAAATTGCTCCCATCTGAGAACCACTGCTCTATTTTAATGAGTTCTGGCATCAAGTGGGCCCTCAGCATGGCCTGGCAATCACACAGCACATCCCCAGTCCAATTACCCTTCCATTCTCTAGGATGACTCTTCTATACTTTCTTTTGTCCCTCAAACCTCCACCTCCTTCCTGCTTCCTTACTGCCAGCTGCTGACCTTCTCAGAGAAATAGAAGCAATCAGACTTTCTTCCTGCTCCCACTACCAGACATCTGTGCCCACAGTCTTTGCCGTCTCTTCTATTGCAATGCTCCACTTGAACATTGGCTCCTGAAGGACATCGTTTCCGTGTCGTCGTTCTTTCCCTGTCCTGCACCATCCCATCAGCAAAACATACTGTCATGTCCCAAACCTAAAAAACCCCCAAACCTCTTGAACCTACCGCTCCCTTGATCTACTGCCTATTTCTCTATGCTCTTTTACAGCACAGCCCCCTTAAGAAATGACCATACTGGCTGTTTCTTCCTGTCTTCTATTCTCCTTGAACCCACTCCAGTCAGATGTTAGCTCCCACCACTCCCCCAAAAGTGTTGTAATCCAGCCAACTCCACTTTGTGAAATCCAGTGAGCAATTCTGTCATCGGCCTATTGACCTATCACATCAGCATCATTTGACATAGCTAACCTCCCCACCTTGTACCACAGTTGAAAAAAAAAAAAACCCCAAGAAAACTCCTGATTTTGTACTGACTTAGTGATAAGAAGATCCTTATCTTTTTTTTCTGGTTCTTCCTCATCTCCTAAATCTCTAAATATCAGAGTGCTCTAGAGTTCAGTCTTTGGACCTCTTCTGTTCATCTATACTCACTCTAATGATAATCCTGTTGTCACATGGTTTTATATACCATTCATATGATGATGTTTCCTTAATGTATATCTCCAGCCCAGATCTGTCCCCTGACAGATTTGTAGACAGATATGTAGACTATATTTTTTATAGTCTACATCAGGCATCCTCAAACTACGGCCCATGGGCCACATGTGGGTGTTTTTGCCTGTTTGTTTTTTTACTTCAAAATAAGATATGTGCAGTGTGCATAGAATTTGTTCATAGTTTTTTTTAAACTATAGTCCGGCCCTCTAACAGTCTGAGGGACAGTGAACTGGCTCCCTGTTTAAAAAGTTTGAGGACCCCTGGTCTACATTGTATTTCCACTTGTATGTTAATTAAACTTCTCAAATTTAACCACTCCAATTCAAACTCCTTCAGTCTTCTCCATCTTAATAAATGACAACTCCATGTTTCCAGTTGTTTAGGCCAAAAGTTTGGGATCTTCCTTGACTTCTTTTTTTTTCCCACACCTTATATTAACAAATCCCACTGGCTCTTCCTTCAAAATTTATCAGTCCAACCATTTATATTAATACCACTGTTACTGGTCTCACCCTGCTCTAAGCCACCACCATTTCTTGACTGAATTATTTCAGCACTCTTCTAATTGCTTAGACGACTTATTCCAGCTTCCATTCTTACTCATTTATGGTTTAATATTAACACAGCAGCCAAAGAAACTCCCTTTAAAATGCAAGCAAGATCATGTCAATCCTCTACTCAAAACTCTCCAGTGCTTCCCATATCACTCAGTAAAAAGCTGAAGTCCTCACAACCAAAGATGGCCTACAAAACCCTACAGAATGTGGCCAAGCAAGCATGCTGGAATCTCCTCTCCCCCAACTGTTATACACCCATGTTTTACTCATTTTCTATTTATTGTCTCCTACCCACTAGAATTTAAGTTCTATGGAGGCAGGGCTTTTTGTCTGTTTGGTCAGGGATATATCCCTAATGCTTTCAACAGTGCCTGGCATTGCTGAATGACTACAACAGGATCTTGGTTTAGATTCCTTTAGCAGCCGCTCATTGCCTGCAGTGTGGACAGTGTAAAGTTACAGTGTGGGCCAGGTGCAGTGGCTCACGGCCTGTAATCCTAGCACTCTGGGAGGCTGAGGCAGGAGGATCGTTTGAGCTCAGGAGTTCAAGACCAGTCTGAGCAAGAGTGAGACCCGTCTCTACAAAAAACAGAAAAAATTAGCCAGGCATGGTGGCATGCGCCTGTAGTCCCAGCTATTCAGGAGGCCAAGGAAGGAGGATCGCTTGAGCCCAGGAGTTTGAGGTTGCTGTGAGCTAGGCTGATGCCACGGCACTCTAGCCTGGGCAACAGAGGAAGACTGTCTCAAAAAAAAAAAAGAGAATCAAAAAAGAGGAAAAAAGAGTTACAGTGTGACAGACAACACCTTCAGCATTCTTATTCCTTCTTGTCTTACTGGCCTCATTTGCATCACACACACCTGAATACACCATGTTGCTTCACGTTTCATGTCTTTACACAGACTGTTACCTTTGCCTCCCATTACCACTTTCATCTTGTCCAGCTGAACTGCCATTTAATTTACTTTTGAGTTCCATGTTTTCTTCTCTACAGTCTTGCCTGATTTCCTCAGGAGTGAGACACTTATTCTTTCACACTTCAAACCAGTTCTCACCTCCATTATACTATTGATCAAATTACAGTGAAAATGTTTACATATTTGTTTTCCATGAAAGACTGTGAATTACTTGTGGGGAGGAATGATCTTTGTATTTGTATTCCCAGCACCTAGCATGGTGCCTGGCATATACATTCTCTATAAAGGGTTGTTAAATGAATGTGAAGTTAAGGTGGATGTGTACATGACTTGCACATAGAGGTGGTGGGAAGGAAAATGCCAGTTCTTAGCACAAAACCCACCCTGAACCTTCTCTAAGAAGTGCTTGATAATTTGTTTCATAGCATAGTGGCCCCCAGCTCCCCATTTTGGGTTCTAGGCAGGGAAGATTGTTAATCTGACATGATCTCTGTCTCAGAAAGAAGGAAAAGTTGATATATATTATGTTCTTTTGACATTCACTCATTCATTCAACAAATGTTCAGTAAACATCTACTTTGTGCCAGGGCTGGTCTTATTTGATTCTCACAACCACCTCTCTCAGCATTATCCTTATTTATAGATAAGAAAGCTGAGGCTTAGAGATTGACATGCATAACGTTTTACAGATGGCAAGTGAGGGCTGAGAATGCACTCATTCTGACTCTAGAGGTTGACGGACAAGAATCACAGGCTGCAGGTCTCTCGCGTGCGGGACCCAAGTGGCGCTCACCTGAAGGGGCTGCGGCTCGGAGCTGCAGCCTTCTCCTCAACTTCCTGCTTGGCCACCGCGTCTTGCAGCCCTGGCGCGCCAGTGTGGATGGTCCCGGCCGGCGACCCTGCCACGACCCTGCGGGGAGGAAAAGCTCACTGAGGGCCACAGCCTGGCGGCCACTGGGCCCCGCATGGCTCATCGGCATGGGAAGGGGAGTGGACCCTAGCGTGGCCGTGGGCTCCAGGGGCAGTCACTGTTACCTGGTTCTGGGCCAACTCCAGGACCGGAGGAACCAAAACCCCGCGTTTCTTACGACCTGCATGACTGAAATTGACCCCACTCAGCTCCCTTCGGCAGCGATAGTGGAGCGGCGCCCGTACCATGAGCGCCTGTGGGGGAGGGTACAGAGGGAAAAGTCAACTGATCTTCAGATAAGGTCCAACAGATATTTTTATTTCAATTTAAATGCGCCATAAAAACTATAGTTGCAGATTCTCGTCGATTCCTTCCTATTTTTAACGATCTGAGATCTTCACCCACCCCCCCATATTGGAATAGTTCGCTCGCGCTGCCTTATGGGAACATGGGATTGGCTGAGGTCCCGGCTGGGAGCCGCGGTACATTGTGGGAGGGCAGGAAGATGGCGGCGCCCGCAAGGCGAACTCTGTTAGGGGTGGCGAGGGGCTGGCAGCGGTTTGAGAGGCTCTGGGCTGGTAGCCTGAGTTCTCGCAGCCTGGCCCTTGCGGCTGCACCCGCAAACAAAGGATCCCCATGGCGTCTATTGGGGGCGTTGTGCCTGCAGCGTCCTCCGGTAGTCTCCAAGTCGTTGACCCCATTGCAGGAAGAGATGGCGGCTTTGCTACAGCAGGTGGGACTGGGACATGGGCTTCAGGGTGACGTTAGGAAACAGTAGCACCACGCGGGGCAGAGTTCGAACCCAACTTCAATACCCATTAGTCTGTGTGTCCTTGAGCGAGTCATTTCAGTTCTCTGAACTTAGGTATGTAGTACTTATCTGCAAAATGGTACCTACCTTACTGACTTGGTTTGGTACATAGTAGGCATTCAACAAAAAGTAGTTCCTTATTCATTTGGCTTTGTCATCACCTTAGGCGAATATTTGGAGATGTTGTTGTTCTTGTTCACGTAACAGAGTAGGGGTCTGGTGGCGAACAAGAATCAGCCGGTCACAAGGAGCTCACAGTTTGGAGGGAAGAAAGTCTGTGATGGGATGAGTATTAAGAAGAAGGAAGTACAGGAGGCAGCGGGGTTACATTTGTAAGATGCCTATGATAAAGTCTGCTCTGTTTTACTTCACAGGGCTATTTGTGCGAAGGGCAAGGGCAAAACTGAGTGTAATGGCTGTGAGGATAAGTCCCCATAGGTGGTAATTGAAGTGTGTTTGTTTCCCTAGAATCTGAGATGTTTTTGTTTTGGTCTACGGAGAGCTATACTGTGATTTTTGCTCCATTTATTCATTTATTCAAATGTTCATTACCCACCCAACAGATGTTTACTGAATATATGTTATATATCAGACACTGTGTTAAGTGATAGAAATGTTGTAATGAATAAGACAAATCTAGTTCAGGTTCTCAGAGAGCTTCAGTCTGGTGGAGTGAGGGGGGAAGTCAGTAACCATATAATCATATGACTAATTGCAGACTCTGATAAATGTTGTAAAGGAAAACATAGGATACTATGAGAATGTTTAACATGGACATCTAATTTTGATTTTTATGATTTTATAATTTTGTAAGCATGTAATCCCAGCTACTTGGGAGGCTGAGGCAGGAGTATTGGTTGAGTTCAGGAGTTTGAGAGTTGCCTGGGCAATGTAGCAAGACCCAATCTCCAAAAAAAAAGTGTCAAGGAATGTCTCTCTGAGAAAATGATATTTAAATTAAGATCAGAAGGATGAGTAGAAATCTCCCAGGAGAAAGAATGTGAAAAACACATTCTAGGAAGAAGGAACAGCATCTGTAAAGCTCCTGAGGCAGGGAAGTTCTTGGTGAGTGACATTCTGATCAAAGACTGACATGACTGGGGCATAGAAAGTAGTCAGGCAGTGCCTGTCCTAGCTATCTGTTTTTTGCATCAGTTTTGACCCCCAGTCACATTCTCACCTTTTGGCAAATGTAACTCAAGCTCAGAGTACAGTTGGCCTTTTCCTCTCTCTGTGTGGTGTTTTGATTGTATGTCTGATTATGTTGGGTGATAAACTTCTGAGCTTTTCCAGTGTGCTATAGCTGTTTTATTATATTTTTTGTTTTTGTTTTTTTTCCTTTTACTTTTCACAGAATTGAGGTAGTGTTTTGTCCTTTTAATTTTCCCAGATTGAGATAGAGAAAAGCCTGTATTCAGATCATGAACTTCGTGCCCTGGACGAAAACGAGCGACTGGAAAGGAAGAAAGCTGACTTCTATGATGAAGATGATGATCGGGATGATATATTGCTGGTGCAAGATTTGGAAGATATGTGGGAGCAGACATTCCTACAGTTCAAACCTGGAGCTCGCATAACAGGTTTGTAATCTTTTTAGGCCAGAATGAAAGAGGGGTAGTCTGGTTTCCAAATACAGGACAGTTGTGTGGCCTCCGCTTTGTGTTTTAAGTAACAAATCATTTCAAATAACAAAATTTTTTCAGGTGGAAGAAAAATGAGTTCTTTTCCCTGTTGCTCACATCTAATGTCATATAACTTTTAAAAGACCTGTGTTATTTTTGAGTGGGAGATAAGGGTATTGAAATAGCCTTTTCTCTCTCAGTTCAACTTTGTGAATGTTATCCGTGTTTACACCTAGTTTGGGACTGAGAGTGGAGGAAAGCCTTTTTCCATTAGTTCGGGAGTTTTATCTGAAATCCCTCTTCAAGCAGGAAGCTGAATTCTGTTATCCTTGTTTCACTGATGAAGACTGATGAATACAGAAAGTGGTGCTAGTTAAGTCAGTAATAAGTATAAGTAATAAGTCATATAGTATCAAAACCAATGCTATAATGTTTGAATCATTATGGGCTTTGCTTCTTTTTCAAAGGCTCAAAGTATGGTTTGCTATTCAAAGAAGATTTCCTCTTTTTACCTTTGAGTTTCCTCGAGATTGTGAGACTTTTCCCTGAAAGAGGTCACAGAGATGAGTCAGAGTTGTAATTTAGTTATAAGGCCTTTGAAGGAAACACTGTGGCTCTTCTTAACGGAAGATCGAAGATTGTAAAACCCAAAGCTCCTTCATTCTGACACATCACAGTCTTCTTGCTTCCTCTGGTCCCGTTTCTTTGTAGAAGCTGATGAAAAGAATGACCGAACTTCACTGCACCGGAAGCTAGACAGGAACCTTATCCTGTTAGTCAGAGAGAAGCTTGGAGACCAGGATGTTTGGATGCTGCCCCAGGCAGAGTGGCAACCTGGGGAGACCCTTCGAGGAACAGCTGAGCGAACCCTGGCCACACTGTCAGGTGAGTTCTCTGCCTTTCTCTAAATCCCACAAGATGCACTTGAGACTCAGCCAGAGGATTTACAAGCTGCTATGGGTGTGGGTTTAAGGGGAGGGGTGGGAAGGTTAATAGAAACTTTGATGTTTGTAAAAATTTCAGTTAGAAAAATGTAGGTATGATTTTCCTTTGACCAGGTGAGAATCTATCTTTGTCCCAATGAGATTTTTAAATTTAGTACATTGGAAATTGATATTTCTACCATTCTTTCAGCCTGCTTATTGGTACCACTGCTTACCAGTTCACTTAACTAGTGACCTGAGAGTTATGCTTGACCTCATTCTGATATCCGTAAGTCCTTGAGTCCTACCTGTTCTGTTCTAAATAGTCCCTTTATTCCCACAGCTTTAGCTGTGACCCTTGTTACTTTTCACTAGACCAGGGTTTCTCAGCTTTGGCATTATTGATGTTTGAGGTCAGATAATTCTTTGTGGGGGTTTAGTCTGTGCATTATACGATGTTTAGCAGCATCTCTGGCCTTTGCCCAGTAGATGCCAGCAGCACTACCTCATCCTCTACCCTCCCTACACCCCAATGTGACAACCAAAAATATCTTCAGATGTTGCCAAATATTACCTGGGGAGCAAATTACAGTGGTTGAGAACCACTACACCGGACTGTTGAGGTAGATGCCAAGTAAGTTCCCCCTTGCTTTTGTGTCATACCCTTCAAAGCTGCTAAAATGAGCCTCCTGAAGGTTTCTTGTAAAAATTCAAACTCTGAAACATGGCCTACAGATCCTTTTTGCTGTGGTCTCGAGCTCATCATTTTTTCTTATTGCTCATTAATGTATATGCCAAATTCTAACCTAGCAAACCTTTTGCATTATGCAAAAGTGCTATGTGTACATTATTACAATAATGTGGTCTTTCATGTGACTTTGCTTTGGAGCATGCTGGTCCCTGGTGTGATGCTTTACTCCTTCATGGCCTGACTGCTCAGTTTTTAAGACTTAGCTCATATGTTATACTTTTTGTGGTAGAACCTTCCCCAGGCCTCCAGATAGAGAGAGTACTCTTCCCTCTACACTCTCATAGCACTGTGTGTGTCATTCAGTTTATGCGGCAAACTTTTACTTTGTGCCCACGATTTGCTAGGCCCTCCCTAGGCAGTGGGGTCAGAGTGATGAATAGGAGCTTATGTGCTAGTGGGGAGTGTATTCTTTCACTTAGGCCGTTGCACTGTAATTGGTTATTAACATATGTCTCTCTCCCCAGCCAGAATTTTGACTTCCTTGAAGGTACAGATAGTATTTATTCCTCTCCATGAGCCCAGTTCTCAGAAAACACCTGGCACATAGTAGGTACTTGCCCAATGTTGAGTAAATTGATTTGGTGGTGCATAGCCACTTTACCGGCCCTGTCACCAGGATAAGTGCCTGCTAACAAAATGTTAGCAGCCTTTCCCCCAGGAGCCTGTGTCACCTGTAGGAGAGACATCAACACAGTGTAGCAGGTGGGGGGTGTTGCTGCTCTCTATCTCCTCAGCCATCACATAGGTAGGCCTTGGCAGCTGGGTTTCTTGCCAGGCTCATCGTGTTCAGGGGCTCGCCCTCCTCCATGTCAAACCCTTAAGACTCATGCTCAGCTTCCCCTCCTATCTGCACATGGTGGGGGTTCCACCTTGGCACTACATTTTCTTCCTTTTAATATTCCCATCATAAATAAATATAAAAGGAAATATACAGAAGATATTAAAAGATATTTTTTTGTTTAATGCATATAAAATAAAACATACTGATTTACAAATGTATTGACTTATTGCAAACTTATTAAAATGGTGAATAATATAAAATAAAATAGAAAAGGGAGCAATATGAAAGTATATACTGTATATAAAAAAGTAAAAAAGTACATTCTTTTCCTCCCCACTGGCTTCACACTTCCAATATTTCTGTAAGATGGACTTTCTAGAGGTGGAATTAATGGGTCAAGGGTATACACACTTAAGTTTTTGGTAGGTACTGCCCAGTTGTCCTCCTGAATGTATCTAACAGTTAACCTTTTCAGGAGTGGTGGATGGGAGTGCCTGTTTGCCTAGACCTCACCAACACATGAGATAGTCCCTTCTTAATTTTTTCCTGTCTAGTTGGTAAAAATGATCTCTTTTAGATTAGCATTTTCCTGTTTGCTAACGAGATTGACCATCTTTTCATATGATTATTGGCTGTTGGTATTTCTTCTTTTGCAAACTGCCTGTTCAGATCCTTTGCTCATGTTTGTAATGAGCTGTTTTTCTTTTTTCTTGATTATATTTTTTAACCCATCTTTTCCAGATTTTAGAGAAGTAATATGCATTTATTGAATTAAGTTTGGAAAATTCAAGAAAGTATACAGAAATATCTTAATATAATTCTACCACTCATAGAGACCCACCGGTAACATTTTGTATTGTATGTGAGCTCACACCATATATAAATTCTTCATCTAATGCTAGTAGTGTTTTTTTAATATGAGAAAAGCAGTTTATGTATATGGTGAAAAATTATCAAACAATGTTTAGTAAATGTAGTGTAAGAAGTAATTTTCCCTTCTTAGAGGCAACATTTATTAGCAGTTTTTTTGTGTATTTTAGAAATTTTCTATGAATATGCAAAGACGTGAATATTTAATGTTTCCTTTTTTGCATATAATGGGTGTGTGTATATATATACATACACACTGTTAAAGCTTTTTTATTTTTTATTTTTTATTTTTTGAAGCCCTCCCCCTGTTAAAGCTTTTAAACATCTTTCCGAATTAGCCTGTAAAAGACCTATCTTAAGCTTTATTAACATCAGCATACTGTTTAAAATAGATCTTTACTGCAGTTTAGCCAGTCTGTTGGTTTTATAAATAAAGCTGTGGTGAACATCTTTGGACACTCATCTTTGCTCACATGGGCAAATAAGTGTATCTGGTAGGATAAAGTTCTAGAAGTAGAGTTGCTAGGTCAAAGGGTATGTACATTGATACCTCTTACTAATTAATAGCAGTTATACTAATTTATACCCCCCACAATATGTATGAAAGTACCAATTTTCCCCTTAACCTTCATAAGCAGTGTACAGCTCAAAACTTCACTAATAATATATTATTGTTATTTTAATTTGTGTTTCTTTAATTATTAATAATATTGAACACCTTTTAACCCTTTGCACTCGGATGTTGAGTGTGACTCGACACGGTTAGCAAAAATTATAGAGATTAAAATTACTCTTTGAATGTATCAATAATTTGAAATATACAAAAATCCAAATAAATAAGTTTGTATGAAAAGAAACTCCAGTTTTTTATTCTACTGCTGTGCTTTATAAAATCTGGGGTATTTAAAAAATTAAATCCCGAGTAGAATAAAGGAATCGAGAAAAAAGCAGGCAAGTGCAAAGGGTTAATATATTTATAATAAGCCAGTGATATTTATTTTCATGTGCTTGCTTTTGTTTTTTTTAATTTGTTGTTTTTTCCTCTCTCCTCTCCCCTCCCCTCCCTTCCTCTCTCCTCCATTCCCTCCCCCTCCCCTCCCTTTTTTTCTGACAGAGTCTCACTCTGTTGCCCTGAGTAGAGTACCATGGCATCAGCCTAGCTCCAGCAACCTCAAACTCTTGGTCTCAAATGATCTTCCTGTCTCAGCCTCCCGAATAGCTGGGACTATAGGCGTGCACCACGATGCCCAGCTAATTTTTCTACTTTTAGTAGAGACAGGGTCTTTGCTCTTGCTCAGGCTGGCCTCAAACTTCTGGGCTCCAGTGATCCTCCCTCCTGAGTATCCTCATTGATTTCTTTCTTTCTTTTTTTTTTTTTTTTTTGAGACAGAGTCTCACTCTGTTTCCTGGGCTAAAGGGCTGTGGTGTCAGCCTTGCTCATAGCAACCTCAAACTCCTGGGCTCAAGCAATTGTCTTGCCTCAGCCTCCCGAGTAGCTGGGACTACAGACACGGACCACTATGCCTGGCTAATTTTTTCTATATATTTTAGTTGGCCAATTAATTTCTTCCTGTTTTTTTAGTGGAGATGGGGTCTCACTCTTGCTCAGGCTGGTTTTGAACTCCTGACCTTGAGCGATCCTCCCTCCTTGGCCTCCCAGAGTGCTAGATTACAGGCATGAGCCACCGCACCTGGCCCCTCATTGATTTCTAAGTGCTTCTTATACCTTAAGATGTTATTCCTTTGTTGAATGTGTTGAAAATATTTTTCCTAGTTTGTCATTATGTCTTTGACTTTTTTGGTGTTTCATTTTTCCTTGCAGAAAGATTTAATTTTTATATAGATAAGTATAAATCTTTCTTGTTTTGGATTTTTGAATTTTGTTTCATGCTTAAAAAGGTCCTTCTCAGTATTTTAAGGTATAAGAAAGTATCCCATATTTTCTTCTAATATTATTAAGGTTTTTTTTTTAATGAAAAAAACAATACAGAAAAATTCAGAAAATATTAAATGCCCATGAAATTGCCATCTGAATGAACAGCTCTTTTATGAAAATTTAAAATTTCTATTGTTCAATCTTTGTTCTATATGGTATCAATTTTGATGTAAGAACTGAGCATAGGGTCCAGCTTTATTTTTCCTATTCAGTTAGCCAGTTCTTCAAATGACATTTAGTAATTAATCCATCATTTCCCCTTCCTTTGAAATGCTGGGTTGAGATTATTAACCTTTAGTTATAGATTGCAGATATTGTCTACTCATCTGTCTTTGTGTTTTAACTTTGTTTATAACATTTTCACCCTGTAGAAGTCAAGTCTGGAGTCCTTTTAATGCATTCCATGTGACACCCCTTTTAAAAGTGGATGAACTTTGCTTCATAGACCAACTGTGCTGGTCCTTCATCCACAGTTGATGACTAGACTGAATGTAGAAGCTAAGTGCTCTTCCAGGTAGTGTTATTTTAACTGCATTTCTGACTTCTAGTCTAAAATCAGTAACTTGGCACTTGGGAATAAGCCCACTGAATCTGGACTCCATGGGCCAGGAAGCATTTGGATTGAGAGAGGAGGAGGCTCTTTTCAGGAAAGGCTCTAATCTTCACTCCTGAGGATCTCACAGAGACCCTGTATGATTTTGAGAGCCAGAGTAAATAAGGAGATGGATGTGTCCTTATCTTTCAATTCTGTTTTTTTTTTTCCTCTCAGAAAACAACATGGAAGCCAAATTCCTAGGAAATGCGCCCTGTGGGCACTACAAGTTCAAGTTCCCCCAGGCAATGCGGACAGAGAGTAACCTTGGGGCCAAAGTATTCTTCTTCAAAGCACTACTACTAACTGGAGACTTTTCCCAGGCTGGGAAGAAGGGCCATCATGTGTGGGTCAGTAAGGAGGAGCTGGGTGACTATTTGAAACCAAAATACCTGGCCCAGGTTAGGAGATTTCTTTTGGACATCTGATGGACTGAGCTGCCTGCGGAGAGTGCTCAGACAAGTCTGGGATTAGGGCTTCAAGGACATGTGTGATTGCCCCACGTTTGCAGGTAATACCAAGCAGCAGACTAAATTCTGAGAAATAAATGAGTCTTTTGTTGTGTTGGTCTCAGCTGATTTGCCCTTTGCGGTCTACTGGCTTCTCCCAATGGAGAGAGCGCCATCTCTTAGGGTGCCTTTCCATTTTTCCCCCAAGGTGATAATTGAATATGGTATTATATTGTAGTGAATCAACTGACTTGGCTCAGGAATTAAAAACAGTGGAAATGAGTCAACCTAAAAACCTTGAGCTCTGTGAAAGCTACTTGGCCCATGAGAAAAACCTAGTTCTGTGTAGTTTCTTAGCCCTTTTCCATTTTTTTCCCCTTCTCTTTCCACTTGATATGAAAGTGTTTTTAATCTAGCCAAGGAAATAATCCCTCCCCCTTTCCCTCCTAAAAGCACTTTGTGTTTTAAAAGAATTGAATCCTATCTTCCCTGTTTTGAAACAGTACTAGAGGGTTTGTGGCCAGGCTGTGACGTGTGCCATACTACACATCCCTGGTGGTGCTGAGCTCTTGTCTCTGGGTTGTAGCTCTTGCCTCTTCAGTGTGTCACTTGGTTTACCGCTGGTCCCCAGTGCCTGGCACATACAAGGCACTCAGTTTGCTAAGTGAGTGGAAGAGAGTGATGAACTCAGGCATGCCCCTGTGCCTGGAATAGTGGTTTCAGCAGTAAGTCTGCAGTCCTGGGTCCCATCTGATGTTTCCTGGTTTCTCTCAGACAGCCTTCTGGGTTAAACAGACTAGCCTGTATGATGTGAACTTGTGAAATGAGGTTTCTGTTTCTGCATTAGATGTAGCCCTGTGTTCTTGCCCAGGGTCAGGGAAATTGCTTTCTGTGATCAAAATTGAAGCACCTAGTGCTGACATTTCCTCCCTGCCCTTTCCCCCTGTGTGTGTTCTCTTTCCCTCGTCACTGAGGGCAGCTGTCCCCTAGCTTAGGCTTGCTGATCGTGAGCAGCAGTGGCACCTTTGGAGTGAAGCCTGGGTGTAGCCATGGGACCAGGATGCACTTTCTCTTTCTGGGTTTTTGAGTGAGTTTTTTGTGTGTGAACTACATTGCATGTTTTTGGTTTCCTGGGGACCTCTAACTGAGAAGGGAAGGGATGGCCAGGGTGAAGTGGTGACTGTTTTCATGACCTTGCAATAAGATGGTCTGTTTGTTATGACATTGTTTCTTTAGTGGGAAATAGCATATATGCAATTAGTAAATAGAGAAATAGCGTCAAGATGAACCAAAATTGTTAGATTTTCATGTGAGATTTTCCTCAGAGCATCAATATTTTGAAACAGTCAGGGACAAGATTGAATAACTTAAGAAGAAAAGCTGGAAATTTTATAGAAGTGCCTTCCTTACTGCAAGTAAGGCTGGGTTAGTAGCTTTAAGAATCACTATTAGTCTTTCCACCATGTTCAGCTATCTGGGGAAACTGAGTAGAATGGAAGAAGCTGTGGCAACGCCCTGCACAGTATTGTTTTTAAAAAATGATGAAGAAGGAAGGCCCCATTCTGGATCACGTTTTTACTTTTGTTGGAACTCATCTCTGCTGCCCTCCATCTCAGGAAGCAGCGTGAGCCCAGGAGTGAAGGCTGCCAGGCCTGGTGCACGCGGCCGCAGTGGTGGGGGTTTAACTGCGGCGGCAGCATCACTGGGTGTGTTTTGTTGTTGCTCTGGCCACAAAATTCCGTAGGTTTTGTGTGGTCTGCCCAACCCCCTTTTCTGATATTTTGGAGTATGATAATTCAGGATGCAGTATTTTTAGCATGATAGTAGAAATGACTATATTTGCTGAGTGCCAGCTTGAATCTTCCACTGGCTGCCAAACATGACCAAAAAATTGTTTCTAGTGTATCCTTTGGGGGATGATCGCCAGGGAACAAAGTACGAGGTGATGTTCTCAGCGTGGGAGGAGAGAGTAGTGTGTAATGTGTGTGGTGCTGTGGGGATTAGGAGTTACAGTTTGAGGTGTGTTTGTGCAACCTAAGAAGAGAAATGCCATTGTGCACGTGTGCATGTGCGTGTGTGTGTGTGTGTGTGTGTGTGTGTGTGTGTAACATGTAAAACACCACCCAGCTACCTACAAGGACCCTCCAGAGGTTTAGGTAACACCCTCCCCACCCTTGGTCCTTGCTTTCCCAAAGGATTTCCAATCTCTCCTGGTTTTCACCTTTGCTGGTACCATGGAAAAAATACTGCCCTGCTTATAAACTTGTTTTCCTGGTAACTTACCCTCAAGGATTACCTCCTGCTGGGCCATTTCTGCACCTTATATGTGCTTCCACACTTAGCACTTTATGAGATAATTAGTTGTTAATTTGGCTCCTATATCCAACTAAACTTCATATGTATGTGAGTCAGCTCCTTTCCCCATGAGCACTGAATTTGAGGTCAGAGAACCTAGGTTTGAGTTTGTTTTATGACCTCAGTTAAGTTATGACTACTGTCCCTATTAATGACAGTGGAGTGACTGCTGGGTGCCAGGAATGGTACAAGGTCTCTTACCTACCTACAAGGCACATTTTTACTCAAACTAGCAGGGCAGGCATCATTATCCCTGCCTTTCCCCCCCACTTTTTTTTTTTTTTTTTAAATGACAGGGTCTGACTCTCTTGTCCAGGATGGAATGCAGTGGTATGGTCATAGCTCACTGCAACTGTGAACTTCTGGCCGCAAGGGATCCTCCAGCCTCAGCCTCCCAAGTAGCTGGGACTACAGGTATGCACCACCATATCCAGCTAAGTTTAAATTGTATTTTGTAGAGATGGGGTCTTGTTATGTTGCCCAGGCTGGTCTTGAACTCTTGGCCTCAAGGGATTCTCCCACCTGAGCCTCCCCAGTAGCTGGGATTATAGGCATGAGCCACCACACCCAGCTCATTATCCCTATTTTGTAGATGAGAAAATAGACTCAAAGAAGTTCGTTAACTTTCTAGAGTTACTTGCTGGTTCAGAATTCAAACCCAGACCTGTATACAAAGCTAGTCCTTAACTTTTGTTAACTTTACCTTTCTCATCTGTAAAATGAAGATGATACTACCTCTCAGGTAATGTGATAATTTATGTGAAAGTACTTAGCACCGTGCATGGCTTGTCATAAACACTCAGTAAATGTTTCCTTCCTTCCAACATATTTAGGCTCCCAAATTCTGCTCCTGAATTTAGCTGTGTCATCTTTAGCTTTTACAACTCCCATTCTCACCTTTTCTAGATTATACATTGTGGCAACCAAGCATTTCTGACCTATTTGGAAAGGGACTTGAGTAATTTGGACATTAATGGATTCCATCAGCTGATCTCAAAATGGGTGTGTGGCAGGTTAGCACCATAACTACATCCCGCTGGTTGGACGTGTTAGCCCTGTCCCACCCTGGGCCAGGAAACCCAGAGCCATTGTTAGGCACAGCCTTCTGGGGCACTGAAAACAGAATAGGCTTGCTGACCCATTCTATTACCCCAGCAGGGGAAGAAGGTGTGCAGCTGAAAGGTCAGCAACCCAATTATGGAAAGCTCACAGATCCCTAAGCTGCAAGCACACACAGCAAGATAAAGCCCGTTCGCCTGAAATCTCAGAGCAGCCTCAGCCCCCGCCCCTCTGCCTTATTTTCTGGAAGCCCATCAAGCCTGGATTATGGCCAGTCTCTTAAGACTACTGGTCACCTTTCACCTGCCTTGAAATTTCAGTGTTTGAGACAAGGTTTGGGAAGAAAGTGCTCATCTCCCTGCTTCCAGAATAGGTGCTGGTAAAGGCTCGGGGATAGGTCTAGGCAGCTGAGTCGCTGCTGCAGCTGAAGGGGTGGGGCTGGGAGGTCCCCCTGAGCCAGGGGTGGGCATGGCCAGGGAGGGCATTGTTAGCCCAGCGCAGGGAACAGGTGCACACACTCCCCAACTAGCCTACCCTAAGCCACTCTGAAATGGGCCAGCAAAGCTAGCACGAGCTTTGTTCAGAGGCCTTGGCAGTACAGACACACCATCGATGGCTGAAGTATCAGATACTCAGGCCCCAAGTAGCCGCTGAGTGGCTGAGGAACGGGCCTGGGTTGTGGGAGACCCCCAGGTTCTCCTTTGGCTCAGCAGGGGAAAATTGTCCTAATATAGTCAGATGAGGACCCCCGCGACCAGACCAGGGCCTTTGGAGCAGATAGACGAAGTTCAGAACACCCTGGGACGAGAAGGTTTGGGAGGACACTTCCAAGTCAGAAAGCCTTGGGATAGATCAGGCCGAGAAGAGGAGAGAGGATACCCCCAGACTAAGAAGCCAGATGGGGCTGAGGCGGCAAGGCAGGGCTTTGACTGCTGGGTTGGGCTCATACACATGCGTACCACCAGGTGGCAGAATCTGCCTGGCATCCACTTTGTTCTGGGAGTAGAGGGGCTGTCCCTGGAAACCTTCACTGCACCTGGCCTTAGGCTGCTGCCCTTGAAGAAGTGTCTTACCTCAGGCTGAGCAGAATCCTGTGTCCTCTGGGGTTAAAGGGTAGCTGGAAGGTGCCATGCAGCCAGTCAGGACAGATGTGGGGCATGGTGGCCATCCCTGCCTCTGTGCATCAGATCCAGGAAGTGCCACAGCTAGATGTTGTGTCCTTGGGAGGGGGAGGGGACCCACACTCCCACGCACTGGGGCCACTTCATATATCCTTGTGATAGGCCTGTCTGTCCATGTAATCTGCCTCACCTAATTCTTATGGCAGCCCTGCTTGGCAATTTTAATCTTGCCGTTTTTAGATCAGCAGACAGCTTTGGGGAGGTGAAGAATCTGTGAAGGTTTCATAGTCAATGTGTGGTGGAGCCAGAGCTATGTATTTCAGAGCCACCCATTGTCCCACGCTGTCTGGACGCCCACATTTATAGAATTCCTGAGCCAGTTATCGAGGGGCAAACTACTGCAGGCCCAGGTACCCCTGGAAAGGCCTGTGCTGAGATGGTTTGCAAGAACATAGAGGGGATTGAAGTAGAGAACAACGAGGCTGAAAAGATCGAAGTTACTGAGCCTGGAGACCAGAGTGACAGGAGTCATGGTCGGAGTGTGTGTGTCACCCAGGGGTGTTGATGAGTCATCTTTGTCTGGATGAGAGGAATGAAGCTTAAAATTGCAGCAGTAGGAATTTTGAGAAGTTACACATGGGAAGAATTTCTTGACATTTAGGATTATTAAATATTAAAGTGAATTCTTTTTTTTTTTGAAGAGAATTTTTGATGATGCTACTTTTTAATACAAAAATCAACATTTAAAGCACAGTTTGGGAAAGCTAACTGGTAACCGTAGGTGGAAATCTCCATAAATAATAAAATAAGGACAAATGTCATTAAAAATAAAGTCAGTTCTAAGTAGTCCACTGGATTAGTCTTCCAGGTTCTTTCTCAGTTACCTCAACACATTTTCTCAAAGACAGTAAATGCTCATGACAAGGAAAAACCTCAAATAAAGTGAATTGAAACATTCCAGTTACCCTTCTGCAAATACTTGTGGAGGAGGTTGTTTTACAGTCAAGCACCGGAGGTAAAATGGTGATGAGAATACTCCTTTCCGACGTCCTCATGATGGTTTAGTGCTGAGGGTGGGGCAGAAACAGCACCATCGACAGGCCGGGGGGCACATGCTGTGCACCCAGCCACCAGGGGCCCAGGGCAGGCCTCCCACTGTCATGGGCAAGCTGAGATCCCAAGAACAGGCAGGAGGAGGGAGCCAGGGGAAAGCAAGGAAATTCTGTGGGGCTGGAGGGAAGAGCATGTGGAAATTATTTTGATAGTCTAGGTTCTTAATTGTCCAGGACAGTTTTAAGAGTGGCTTTGTCTGAAAGGATGAGAATGAGTTGCATGATCTCCTGTGTGAAGTCACATCTTTCCTGGGGGCTGGCTTCTAAAGTGAGTGTGTAAGTCACAAACCACATATTGTCAAAGCTACCATGGAAATATCCCTTAGAAAGGTATCATGTTGGTGACTGGCCCAGGGCTCTCGGGGAATCCAGCATGATTTCCTCCAGTGATGGAGCTGATCGTGGTTTATTTGGTTGAGCAGATTAGCCAGTTGGCTTATGCTCAGGGGCCATGACGTATAAAATACTAAGATTCCTGTGTCTGTCCCGGAGGGGCAGTTGAGTGCACTTCCCACAAAGGCCTGAATTGGGTAGTTGGGGAGAAAATGAAGAGGATTCTGAATATACCAGGTGACATGTGCCGCTCACACAAAGACAGACATTGAGGATCCAAGACTGGCGGCGTCTCAGCCATCTCAGACTCCCTCCAGAGCAGGAGCCCATGGGAGAGAACAGTGAATGAAAATGCCTGTGCTGTTTGCAGTATTATTGTCTCACCTTTACAAGTTCAAGTATAATAGTTTGAATTCATGAAAGTCAAGTTCAAGTATAATAGTTTGAATTCATGAAAGTCAAATGTGCACAAAATGTGATTCTACAGATCCTACAATATTCTTTCGGTTCCCATTTGTTTCTGTGGCTCCCTGCACACTCTCGTCTAAACAGCTAATTGTCAAGCAGTGAAGCCTGGGTTTTAATCCATGTACCCAAAGGAAGCTGACTCAGCCTCAAAGGTGACACATTAGCATTTTTTTTTTTTTTAAAGAGAGAGATTTGGGTATTGGAGAAGTTCTTAAGCCAATGATGGTAGCGATTAAGTGGTTAAGTTGGGTCATTCTAACCTCAGCCAATAAGAATATGTGAATCTGAGTAATAATGATTGTCGATGTCTTGTCTGGCACATAGATGGACTCTGAAAGCAGGTCCAAAAAACTCACTGGGCCATGGCTGCGTCAATCAAATGAGAAGCAGGTGACATTCATTTGGATGAAAAAGTATGTTTGTTGAAACAAATTTTTTGTTTCTTGTATATATTAATACAGCTTTTTCTGAACACCATCCTCAGCTATTTTGTGTGCATGTGTGAGGATGAAAAGTTTAGCATAGAGATCTTCATTGTCGCCAGTGAAGACACATGGCCACATTTTCTACCAGGTATAGAGGGAGCATTTTTGTGCAATCTATTCTGCTAACCCCAGTCCTCACCAGTCTCTCACACGTCTCTCTCCCCCTCCTTACCCCCCCCCATCTCTCTCTCTCTCTCTCACACACACACAGAGCTTTGGATGAATATCACATCATGCAGCTCTGAACATTCACGTCACAAGCACACCTTGAACATTCATAGCACACACACCATGAGCTTTAAATATTCTCATCACACATACACATAGCCTTGAATGTTCACATCACACATGAGCCCTGTGGTGTTTGTCCCTCTTACACACAGGCACAAGCCCCTGGTATCCATCTGATACATGTATACTCTGGAGCGGTCACACCAAACACACACATGCACACTTGGCAAGCACACCTTTGAAACCAACATCACAATACACTGCACATTCTTGAGCAACATCACATGTAGACTCTAGAATATTCACCTCACCCAGTTTAGGTCATTTGCCTGTTGCCGTGAGAGCTGTTCCCTAGCTTTCCCCTGCTGAGCTTTGTAACGCGCACATGTATGTGTGCACACGTGCATGTATGTAGGGGTGCTGGCCATTGCAAATTACATTTCTCAAACTTTCTTGTCAGCCAGCTGGATTTGGCCAACAAGAGATACCAAGAGATCGAAAGGAGGAGTCAGGTATTTTTCCTCATTCTTTGCTTGGGTGGCAATCCCAGCGTCACCTCTGTGGTCCCAGTGCCATTGGCAGCCTTCTTCATAATTCATGTTCCTGCAGGGTGGTCAAGGCTTCTGGGAGTACTGCCTCATTCCTGTGTCCCCCCCCTGCCCTAGGGGTGGTGGCAGCTTTTACTCTTGCTAATCTGTGGGTTGCCTCACCACCCCGTTTTCATTTTTCAGTCTTTCTAACACCTTTGTAACTAGTTCCTTGTATTAAATTCCCTCTTCTGAACTACCAGGCTTGGGTGCCTTTTTCCTAATTGGACCATGACTGATGCTCAGGTAACACCCACATCTCACCTAAGAATATTCTCATCCCTGACCTACAGCCTTTCCTCGGACTGTGGTCAGATCTTTGTTGGATCAAGTCCCGGCACAGGGTTTTCAGTATCTGTTGGATGAATGAGTACAGTGGCAAACCCTCCCCCACACCCAAGGATTTCTCTGGGATGGAGCTCGTAGCATGCCGGATCCCCTGAACTGCGTGGTCCAGGGTCTTCTTCAGCCCTCTCCAGATGGATTATGGATGACAACAGTGACGGCGCTGGTCATCCCCAGCAGAGCCATTTAGAGAGTGGAGGGTGAACAGTCCTCAGCTGAGTCAGGCCTTGGAAACTTCAGTGGGCATGACGCATGGCCGGGTCTTGTATCAGTAGGTGAGATTCGGCTTCAGAAGCAAGGGGACTGTCACTGCCTGGGGTAAACAGGAAAGAATGAGGTTATTTCTTTCTTCCGAAAGATTTAGGTGCACTTATATCTGAGTACAGTTCCCCAAATCTAAATTTCTAGCTCTGAAACTGACTTGGGCAGGCCACTCTTTGCTTCAGCATTCTTGCTTATAGAATTATGAAGTACTCTTACCGGTCACTTATTTCTGTTTGATCTTGAATAAGTTACCCACCCCTGTGTGGGCCTTGGTTTCCTCCCTGGCAACATAAGAAAGCTGGATTCGCAGTCCTGGCGAGGGCTGCCAGGGGCTGATAGAGGTTGGTGATGAGGGTGGGTCCCGGGCAGTACCTGTGGTGTCCACAGGGAGGCGCCACACACAAATGCACGCACAGCCCAGATGCTCCAGGTCAAAGCTGTGCTGCCGGTGGGAAAGCCCACGTTCCCCCCGCCCCAAAGCCTTCTGGCATGTGAGTACCACTGAGTGGCCATCTGCCTATTACAAATTGAGTTAAGGCATTGAAGGCCACTGCAAACACGCAGCTATATTAGGGGCCAGAAGTCACCAAGCTAGTCATTAACACATTCGAATGAGCTAATAGGATTAAGTAGAATCATGAAGAGGGTGTGGGAATTCAGAAGAGGTAAAATTTGAAAGGGCAGACAGAGCCAGGAAAAAAAAAGTGATAACTCCAACATCCAAGCATTTTGCCGTGCATTTGATTAAATTTAACATATTTTTACTTTGAGCAGACTGATGTGCTAGATTCTCCCTGTAGTCCAGTGTCCTAATTTTTGTGCCTCACAGGATGCCTGGGGAAAGCAGGGTCATGTAAGTATTCATAATTGACAGACGAGGGGGGCGGCAAGCTGGGGAAGTGTTGTCGTGCAGGACCCTGTCCCATTCCTAGGCAGTAGCAGAGCTGGGACTTAAATCCAGTCCTCGTGAGCTAGGGTCCAGGGTCCTGAAGGGATAACGTTGAGTACCAGGGACAGTCAGTAGGGTGGGGCTCCTGCCTCAGGGTGGCCTTGCGTGATCTTATTGGGCCAGCAGCTCCTAAAGACAGGGAGGCAGTGCTGGTCTTGGACTCACAGGTGGCAATGGGTGAAGAAGCAAGGTGGGCCCTCTAAATCACCTGCTTTCACCTTCACTCTTTGCATTTGGAGTAAGGAGGCCCAGAGAGGGAAGGTCACTTGTCTAAGACCCCACACAGAGTGGAGGGAGTCCTGACTCCCCACCTGGGCTTTTGCCCAGATGCCATGTGGGGTCTGTCTGGCCCCAGCAAGAGATCCCTGGTGTCTGCTGGGAGCCTGGGGCCTTCCCCACCCAATCCCCTACCCTCAGATACCAGGCTGCTGAGGAGCCAGCACTGCCCTATGGTAGCATCTCCGCAGCCTCTTGGCAGAGCTCCTTGGCCTTCGGAAGCCCCGTCCAGTGGGGCAGGGATTACCCAGCACACCGGGCCTGCGGAGGCGGGAAGAAGCGTGCTCTTTGCTCTGCACAGCTTTTCCCGGGATTACCAGATAATGCATGTGAAGAAACATGAGCTCG
This sequence comes from Mirza zaza, assembly GCA_008750895.1. Lineage (NCBI taxonomy): Eukaryota > Metazoa > Chordata > Mammalia > Primates > Cheirogaleidae > Mirza > Mirza zaza. The sequence continues at coordinate 114,680 of VSMD01077935.1, read as the reverse complement.
TCCAAGTTTATGGATTATGTGGAATCAAGTTGCAGTGATCTCCCCAGCCATCTGGTCCCGATGCCGCTAGCCAGGGCCTCCCAGAGGCTGCCCAGGCCCCCGCGCAGGGCTGTGGCCAGGGCTCGATGTACTTGTGATGCCTGGGGCCAGGCCAGCACTCTCCAAGGGGCCTGGAAGGCCAGAAGGGTTTGTGCCCCCAGTATCAGAGAGGAGGGCAGGGCAGGGCAGCTAGAGCAGGGATGCGGAAAACCACTCATTCCCAATAATACTGCATGTGGATGGTCCACCTGTTTTTTTAATGAAAATTTAACCTTGCGTTTTAGGAAGCATCATTAGGAACGTTTCTGGGGTTGGGGTTGGGGGATTTTGCTCGAGAGTAGATGCACATATCTCCATCCTCCTGAGGAAGCGAGGCGTGGGCAACGGGGCATGTGTCCCAAGCTCTGGGCCTTCACGGCCTACGAGGAAGGGGAAGTCACGTTTTCTGTACCGGTAATTGGGGCTCTGCATTCGTGGCTGCCAGAGTGTCCACAGCACATTGGGGCTTTTGAAGGTGGAAGAGGAGAAGAGGGGCAGTGTCAGGTACAGGTGAAACAAGTGCCTTCCGGTTCCAGCCTGTCAGGTTTGAACTCAGCTCTGCCGCTCAGTAGCTATGTGACCTGGGCAAGTCAATTGACCTTTCTGTAGCTCAGTTCCTGATTGGTGAAATGGGGATACTAATAGGATATACCTTGTGGGGTTGCTGTGAGGATTAAATGAGTGTACATATTTAAAGCCCTTGGAAGATTGCCTGTTACCAGGGTCCCTGAGTCCAGAGACTGTCCTGAGTGTGAGTGGGGTTGTAGTTGATATTTAGTCCTTACCAGCAGTGTGCTGGGAAATAGGAGGTATGTGGGGTGGTGGTGGTGGTGGTGGTGGTGGAGTGCTGTTTCGTAGCACTTGCCGATTTCTATGGTGTAAATACTCTCACCATGGCCGAATTTGAGCCACCACTGTGGTGTCACTGAATGCAGAATTGAGAAGAGGTGAACACAGTTGGCTCAGAACTCTGGCCCAGTACCCACTGGTATGATGAGGCTGCTTAATCAAAATTAAAAATGGTCATCCTGGTAGGTAAATAGCCACTGCCTCGGGAGTCCTCCTCCTACTCTCTTCACCCTAGCCCCCGCCCTAGTGATCTTCCCAGACCTCCCACCGACCCATTCACTGGAAGACTACGGAGGACCCTGCTCCACGATTTGGCTGGTATCAGTCCTGATTGGTCAAGGCTGTGCCAGACCAGTAGATAAATTGAGTGTCACAGGTCTGCAGCCCAAATGGTGCCAGGTCAGTAAGCTGAGTGGTCCTGCTTGTGGGTGTGATGCCCAAACTACTGCTGTCAGCAACTTTGTGACACTCCCTCCTTGTACTGTCCCCCAGCCGGCTGGAAGCCCTGTATCTGGACGCTGAACAGAGGCGATGGGGGTTAAAATAGAGTTTGCACATGACTTGCTTAAATGATTAAAAAGTGTAATCAATATGACCTCCTTCACCAGCTGGGAATGCAAATACCATCACGTTTCTTTTGTTTTTCTAATTAATTGCTTGAACAGTTTTTATTATTCAGAAGCTCAGGATCTCTCTTTTGAGGCCTCCTGCCCCATTGCATTGTTGTTGGCTCAGTGCGAAGGAAGTAGACCTATTTCCAAATGCCAGGCAGACGACAAGACTCTGATAGCCTGTTAGGTGGTGGTCTGAGTTGGTGGCTGCTGTGGTACCCTTGCTCAGGACTTCCATACTGACCAGCGTGCCAAGGTGGCTGGGTCTGGGCAGTGTGGAGCCAGGCAGGCGGCAGAAATGGGTGTGATGGGTTGGAGGTAAACAATAGAGAGTGGCAGGGTCTGTGGTAAAGTGGCACATACATTCCCCCAGCCAACCGGGGCCACGTGAGAGCGTGTTGCCTGGTTTTCCTATGTCTTCAAAAGAAACTAGATGTATTTGCATACAATAAAGCACATAAAGCTTAATGAATTTTTACATATACATACATTTTAAAAATGCTCATGCTGGTTGGTAAATAGCCACCATACATATAAAGATATGGAACATTTCCGCCACCCAGAAATTTCCCCTATGTTCCTTCCCTGTCAGTAGCCACCCTGCCCCCTAACAAAAATAACCACTGACTTCTGTAGTGATAAATTAGCTTTGCTTGATCTTGCACTTCCTATGAATAAATTCTTAAAGTCTGTCTTCTTTTGTGTCTGTCTTCTTTTGTTCAATACTTTTGAGATTCATCCATGTTGCATGTATTAGCACTTCATTCCTTTTTATTGCTGAGTAGTACAAAATACCACCATTTGTTTACCTGTGCTCTTGTTAAAGAATATTTGGATTGTTGTCACTTTTTGACTATTGTGAATAAAGCTCCTAAGGACATTCATGAAAAGTCCTTTTTGTGGACACATGCACTCGTTTCTCTTGGATACATATATATGAGTGGTATTGCTGGGCCATAAGATAGGTAAGTTTGTTAAAACTTGACAATTTTCCATAAAGGTTGTATCAATTTATGCTCTGACTAACAACGTATAAGAGTTCTAGTGGCCATTCCAGTAGGAATGTAGTGGTACCTCATTGTGGTTTTAATTTGCATTTCCCTGATTAAAAATTATATATATTTATTGGGCATTTAATATCTTCTTTTATAAAGTTCCTTTTTAATTCCTTGTCCTCCTTTTTCCTTGTTAATTGAGGCATCTTATTATTATTTTGTATTTTATAGATCTATAGTATATGTTTTATTTAGGCTATGTTTTAGCAGTTATTTCTATTTAAATGCAATGTGGTCAGGGAACATACTCTGTATGATTTTAGTCCTTTGATATTTATTAAGACTTGCTTTAATAGTCCCAGTATATAGGCTGTTTTGGTGACTGTTCCATGTGAATTTAACAAAAATTATGTTCTGTAGTTTTTGAATATTGTATTATATGTATATCAATTAGGTTAAGGTGGTTGACAGTATTGTCCAAAACTCCTGTATAGTTCTTGATTTTTTGATTAGTTGTTCTATCCATTACTGCAAAGGTGTGTTAAAATCTTCAGCTATGATTGTGGATTTATTTCTCCCTTATGTTAGTTTTTTGCTTCATGTGTTGTGAAGCTCTGTTATTACATGTATATGCATTTATGATTGTTAGGGCTACTTGATGAATTGACCCTTTTATCATTATAACATGTCCCCTTTATTTTTAGTAATACTCATTATCTTGAAGTCTATTTGTCTGATATGAATATAGCCACACTTTCTGTTGATTAGTGTTAAATGGTATGTTTTTCATCTGTTTACTTCCAAACTGTGTACTTACATTTAATAAGTGTGTCTCTTGCTAAAAGCTCAAACATTTGAGCTTGTTTCTTTATCCAAACAGATAATCTCTCTCTCTTTCTCTCTCTCTCTTTTAAATTTAAGCATCTGCTGTATTCACAGTTAGTATAATTAAGAATATGATTTGGTTTAAGTCTGCCCTTTTACCCTGTGTCCCATCTCTTTATGTATTTGTTCCTCATTTCTGGCCTTTTTTGAATTAATCAGACATTCTTTATTATTCCATTTTTTTCCTTTGTTGGCTTTTAAGCTGTACTTCTTTATATTATTTTAAATGTTTATTCTAGAAACTTTAATATGGATCCTTAACTTTCCACATTTAATAAACTATGTGATTAACATTAATTAGCATTGTATCATTTAATAAACAATGTGTGAATCTTATACAGTATGATTCCTTTTACTTTTCCCCTCAGTATTTTTCATGTATTTGGCAGCTAGACATGAATATTAGCCCCATACTTCAGTGTTACTATTTCTTTGCTTTCAACTGTCAGTGTGTGTGTATATTCACCAGTATTTACTCTTTTTCTGTGCTTTTCCTTCCTTCCTGAAGATCAGGCCCCATTCTGTTTCTCAACCAGAGGAGCTTCCTTCACTATTTCTTTTAGTTCAGTCTACTGGTGAGTGATGACTCTTCTCTTCTTTTGTTTTTCTGAAAATGTCTTTATTTTGCTTTCATTTTTGAATTATGTTTTCATAGTGTATAGAATTATAGAGCTTCACAGTTTATAGACTTACAGAGTGATATTTTTTTTTCTTTCAGCATCTAAACAATGTCATTCTATTATTTTCTGAATTCCATTGTTTCTATTGAGAAGTTTGCTATAAATCTGTAAATCTTATGTTATTCCTCTAAATTGAAAGTCTCTTTTTTTCTCTGCCTGCTTTTTAAGAAAATTTTCTCTGCCTGCTTTTATGATTTTCTCATCATCCTTGGTTTTCAGTGGTTTGAGTATCATGTGATTATATGTAATATTCTTTGTATTTTTCTAACTTAGGTTTCACTGAGCTTCTTGGATCTGTGGGTTAATATATTTAATAAATTTTTGAAAATTCTGGGTCTTTATCCCTTCAAATACTTCTTTTGCCCCAATTTTCTTTTTCTTCTTCTTGGATTCCAATTTTATTTATATTACAATGTTTGATTTTTCTTCTTCCACAGCACTCTGCTGCTACATTGTTTTTTTTTTGGTTTTTTTTCTCTCTTTTTGCTACTTTTCTTATTCATCTGGTTTTGAGTTCACTGATCCTTTTTTCTGCTTTGTCCAGTTCATTATTAAGTTACTTCATTCTGGATATTTATTTTTTTAAGTCTGAAATTTCTATTTAATTCTTCTTAGAGTTTTTGCTTCTCTGATAAAATTCTCTCTCTTTTTACACATTATGTTTATGCTTCCCAGTAACAAGATATTTGTAGTTGTTGTTTCAAAGTCCTTGTCTGTTAATTTCATTATCTGGGTCATCTGTAGGTCTGCTTCTATTGACTATTTTTTGTCTTGATTATAGTTGTCATTCTTCTTTGTGTTTATTGGAATTTTGGATTACAAGCTAGATGTTGTGGATAAAAGAACAGTAGAAACTGAAGTAGGTAATACTGACTCCCAGAAAGGGATATCTTTTCTTCTTTCAGCAGCAAAAATAATGGTTTTATTCAATGAAACCATTGGTTTCATTGGTTTCAAAAATGTCTCAAGGATGGGATCAGGCCTATCCCTTGGGAATTAAATAGTAAATGATTCTCTCTCTCTCTGTTTTTCTCTGTCTCTTTTCCCCCCTCCCCTTATTTCCTTTCCTGCCTCTAGATTTTCATTCTGTGAGAGAGCTCTTGCTCTGTTTTCCAGCCCAGGTCCACATGCTACTACATACTCAATAAAAGTCCTTTTGGGGAGAATTGGTGGCCAGTGAGCACCATATACTTTGAGGGCTCATTCAAAATCCAGTATTTCATTCCAGTTCTTATGGTAATTTCAAGCTAGTCTTGGTTCTCCTAATTCAGCAAAGAACCCTTATCTATTGAAGGTTTGCATCTCTGCTTGCCCATATTCCCAAGAATAAAAGCATCCACTGGTCTCTGTTCACTTACAAAAAGGCTTGCCTCTCTCTAGAACTTAGTTTATTTGGACTTATCTGCTTCTTCTGTTTTTTGCTGGGTTTACAAAATACAAGTTATCTGATGTTTTCTCATTGTTATGGTGAAAATAACTGTCTTTCACAACTTTGTTCATCCTCACTGGAAGCCCAGATCATTATTCTTTTAGTGTAAAATCATCCCATTTTAAAGGTGGGAAAAAAATCAAATATTTAAAAAATAGTATGCAGATCAAAGGAAATGCTTCTTTCCTGAGTGAGGAAAGAAGCATTTCCTTTGATCTGCATACTATTTCCTTCTTTCCTTTTTCTGAGTGAGGCTACTTTTAGCCTATTGGCCATAAGTGTGTGACTCTTGGTCTAAAAAAAAATTCACTATTATTGATGGGATAACAGTGAATTACTGTAATATCTTTCTTCCCTGAAAATGGTTTGAGGTTTTTGTTAAGATCTGCTCGTACTTAGGGAGCATGTCATGTTTATGTTCTTTGCATGTTTCACAGGTGTCACGATGGGGAAAAATGTTAAGAATCTGATTGATAAGGCCATTGGCGGTCAGTTGACAATCCTCCAACCACTTAAGTGCTTGGAGCATAGCAAGCCCTCCGTTGAGTGCAAATAGGATGACATCTCTTGGTGAGGAGAAGAGAAAGAGCAAAGGTTGCCAGGGTTGTGTGTGCACGTGTGTGCACATGTGCACATGGGAAAACTAATTAGCTAGGAGTCCAAATCACCAAGTCCAATGTCGTACATAATCCCAGCATGCTGGACATTATACTGGGCTGTCCTTTCCTCAAGTCCAGTGAGTGGCACGGATCAGGACATCTGTTAGAGGACCCACAAGGTAGAGAACAGCCCCAGGGGCAGGGGCTGATGGGAAATGAGCTATACCTAGTGCGACACACTTCATTCCAACAGTTCTTACCTGTTCTTGATAAAATCGTATTTTTTTCATCCATTTCATTGTGAACAGTGAATCTTATTCTTCTCAAATAAAGCCCTTAACGAGCACAATGACGAAACTCTTGACAGAGCATATCATTCTCCCGGATTTGAAGTTCTGTCAAAAGTTTTCCTCTGGGGCTTACAGCTGATCACTGAGAAAACCAGGAACTTGTTTTTTTTTTTTTTTGAATGTGGAGGGCAACATGGGCAGTGAGAGGTGTGTGATATCCGAGTTCACTGTGGTGCTCATAGTTGTTACATATTTCCTACATTGGGCCCCAACCATGCTGATTATCACATATTGCTGATTTATACCTGGAACATCTCTCTGTCTAGTCAGTTCAGCAACATTTTCTTTTCTCGCATTTCCAGTCTTTTTTCCTACATCCTCAGGATCCTGCCCATCTTTATTGCGACTGTTTCAGTTTAGCATTAGAGATTATCTGATCACTTTTCTAAAGTGGGAAAAGCAGTTCCTCTGTGGCTTCTCTGAGTCTTTACATTTGGTTAGCCATTTTTACTCTTCTTGAAAATTTAAAATCCTCTATTAATTAAATAAATGCATGCAACCACATACACATTTTTGATTAAGTGGATAAATGCTCAAAAACAATGCAATTCTTATGAATATTTTTATGCACTGTGTTAAAAGAAAAAGAAGTGACATGCTTAATGAGGCACTTTGCAGAAATTCAAAGGTTAATTTAGAAGATTAAATAAATATTGGGAAATGCACACAGTTCTTGTAAACACTTTTATATACAGTTTGAAATAGGTGACACATATTTAATAGCAATGCTGTAAAAATTCTAAATTCAATTTGAAAATATTAAGTAAACTAATGCTGAAAACATATCAATTCTTACGAAGGCAGTAACCAAATGGACAGGAGTGTTTTTCAGTGGCTGGAGTTGTTATTTTAAAAACACAGGCTCAGCAGAACCTTGGAGAAAGAAACCTTTGCATTTTATTGTCAATAAGTGAGGTCTGGAACTCAGCTCAGTTCTGGCCTCAGCCTCAGTGGAGGCTAGAAGGGTGCCAGGGGTGGGGGTCTTTGGCACCACAGTGCTCAGGTCAGCATTGATTTCTGCCGCCAGGGCTCTGTGTCCCCAGGCCACCTGGCATGGGAACAGGACTATCTCTCCTGGCCAGCTTAGTGAGTGGGCAGTAGTTTATCTATTGTGGCTGAATCTCTCTGGGCTAGGGCAGCTGGGACCCAAACCCTGGTGCTGGTAGCCTTTCCATTGTCCACAGGGGTGAGGAAAGAGCCCATACTTTAGGTTGAGAAGTCCTGGATGTGAGCTTCTGCTCCCACACTCACCAGCTGGACAAGTCACTTACCAGTTGACAAGTTATTTAGCTTCGCTGATCTTCTGTTTTCATACGTATGAAATGAGGTTAATAATGCCTTTCTTACAGGGCTTTTGGGAGGATGCAATTAGAAATGGATACAAGAGTGTTTGGTAAATTATATAAAATGCTGTATATAGTGCTAATTGTGATTAGTTCCACTGCAGATATTCAATTCAATCCAAGAAGCAGGTGTTTGGTAGGCCCTGTATTAGGCATTTTGGGGAGGGAGGTTAGAATGATGCATTTGGTGGGAGGATTAGATATGTCAACATATAGCTGTGATGGAGGTCTTTTCCACATGTATTTACATGTGCAGTGGAAATGCTCTTTTAGCAATATTCCCAGTTTAGGGTAACTTGCTGTAGTGATCATGGGCTATTTGTTTTCAAACATCCATTCCCCATTTTCCTGGTAATAGCATCCCCTCATTTTCATCTGAGTATCCATCCCTCCTTCTCTTTCAGCCTATGAGGTTGAGTAGGACCCACTCCTATCCCCAGGATTGGAGCATAAGACTCAGGTTTGTACAATCAGTGCATTTCATTCTCCTGCTGGCAGTGATTGGTTTAGGAACTAGCACATAAGTCAGGCCAGTCAGAGCCAATGAGATTCAATTCTGGGATTTTTGCTTCTTTGAGTAATGGGGAAGCAGACTCACACTTTCTTGTAGGACTTAAATCTGTGGTTGAGCTGCTGCAGTCATCTCATGGTGACATCAGGAGAGCCTATCTGAGAATGGGTCCTATCGAGGGAAAGCAGACCTTAGAGATGAAGAACAAGGCATCCAGCCATGTCTGAAGCCAGCCCTACCTCTGAACTTTTCAGCTACATGTGACACTGACTTCTCATTTGGCTTAAGACAATTTGGGTGGAGTTTCTGTGCTTTATGACAGAAATGCTCCTAACTCACACCAGGATGCCCTGAGGAATCCTCCAGTAGGCTCGTTGGAGACCTGATAGAGAAGTCCACACAAAACAAATATTTCACCTTACAGCTTCCCCCGACTACTCCAGCGCCTCCATATGCATAACCATGACTACTGAAGACCATGAAGCAACATCAGGACTAAAATATTTCGACAGGACACCAGTCTGCTGCTCAGCCAGATGTACCTGTCCTGCATCAGTGACCCAGCCATTTCTCCCAAGTGGCACCAGGCTTCAAAACTCTTTCCATTGTAGTCCACTGCCCTCTCCCTCCCTCTTTTAACCACTCTTGGAAACTGAGCTCATCCAGAGAATATTTTCTAAGTAGGAAAAAGCGTGAACCATCTTCCCCTTTATATAGCACCCCACTAACCCTGTCCAAGATGTCCCTCAGCCAAGGAAGGTCAGAGCTGGAAGGGTAGACCATAGAGGTCGTCTAGGTGCAGGAAGAGGAAGTGACTGAGCTGGTTCACTTGATGAGCTAGTTTCAGGGTAAGGGTGAGCAACCAGATCTCTGCATTTCTGGTCCAGCACTCCTTCTGCCACCATGGGACTAGTTTGGTTTATAGTCCATATTTTTGCATTGCAAAGCTCAGGTGCTTTTAGAACATTGTTGTCTGTGTTGGCACATAAGCTCCTAGGGAGCAGGGATGGTGTTGTTTAGTCTGGGTCATGTCAGTCTGGTCATGTCAGGTGACTTTAGTCAAGTCACCTCTAAGTTTGCATTCTGCTCACATGAGAGTCCAACAGGAGGTTCTGATGACAAGCTGGGGGTGGAGAGCTTGCCTTGGGCTACACGCTCAGGTGGAGCAAACCTCAGGTGGTCAGTGGGAGACACAGGGTGGGTCTGCGTTGCCTCCACAGGGACCCAGTTGAGTTCCTGACCTGCCATAGGGCATCCTCCTTTGGACTCATCATTTCTCTCTGGGAAATGCCTCGCTCCCATTTCTCTTTGGTGAGTTTACTAGAAGACAAGCTCTCCCAGTAGACTGTGAGCTTTCAGAGAGCCAGGGCCACATCTGCAGTGGCTATGTTGAGTGAGTTTGCATGTCTGCCCACACTCTCCACTTAGTCACCCGACAGGGCTGCCAGTCACTGGCAGGAGCAGCTCCCCGTTCCATGCTAATTAGATCGGGAGTGGACATATGACCTAATCTGATCAGCTCCTTGGCCACATCAATTCTCCCAGGAATTTGAAATTAAGACCCTTAAAGAACGAGCTGGTAAGCTGGGAGGCTGAGCCAGGAGGCCCTGTGGAGTCCAAGCTGGGTCAGCTTGGCCCATGGAAGCCCATGACAAGCCTGTTATGGATGAACTGGAACTATACCTAGATGAAGCCACTCTTCAGGGAGAACTGGACACGTGATTGTGCAACCCAGAGATGGGGAGAGAGAAGCCAGGGTGACTTTCCAGCTCCTGTGAGAATTACCTTCACTTCCTGTTTGGTCTTCCCTTGAGTTTCCCTGGTAGCCTTTCAGTAAAACCCTCTATTAATCGAGCTAGTTTGAGGAGGGTTTCTGTTCCTTGCAGCTGAGTAGACCTTGACTAACACAGTGTCTTACATGTCCCTCACAGCACACCCTGCACATCTGCTGAATGCGTCCGTGTGCCACCCAGGCTGCGTGACAGTGGTAGGGGAGCATTCAGCAGCCCCATGGCTTGAGGCCCAAGACCAGAGCTGTAGACACACACACAAATATGCTTCACCCGGGAAGGGACACTGGCGAGAGGTGAGCCTCCAGATATTTCTGGGGTGTCCATAACGAAAGCTTAGTTTTAGGGACAGAAAGCAAATAGCTCTAGTGTCATCAAAACTGGGTGGAACATGAGTGCTGACTGTCTCCATGGTCCCACCTGCCCTTTGAGAGCCCTTAGGCCTCCCTTTTGCCTGACCTGAGGTTCTCAAAATGCTCCCTAGGGCCCCTAATCAGTCTTGTCCTGGTTCATTGAGTTTCAGTTATTAATAATTACAATCTCATTCTGTCCTCCTCCTTCCCCTTCTGTTCTTCTGATGTTGAAACCTGCATACCTAGCGATGGCAGAGTCTCACACGAGCTGGCAGATGCTCCCTGATTCATCCCCCTGTCCCCTAGACTCAGCCTAGCTCCTGACCTCCCATAGCTGGTACCCAGCCCTCCCATAGGCCTGGGACCTTTGTCTCACATCCTGTTCTGTGCCCTGCATGTGGTAGGTGCTTAGGAGACATTTGTGGGGTTGAATTCGGGAAAATATACTGAGTATAACAGGGTGCTCTTCTAAGGGGCCTTAGTCAATCCACGGGGAGCTATAGAGCCCTGAGGCCCTGGGAGAATGGAGAGGCAGGGGAACAGGAGTCTGAGAGACAGGCAGGGCTCTGGGAGAAGGTGGAAGTAACCAAAGATACGTTTTGACACCCGAATTAGTCAGGGTAGTCCAACTGCTGCAGCAGAGAAACTCAAGATTGCAATATCTGAATGTGATAGAAATGTACTTTTTGCTCAGATATGGGTGTGATACGGGTGTTTGGCAGGTGGTTTCCATGTAGCAATTCAAGCACCCAGTCTCCTTTCATTTCATAGCTCCACCATCCCCTACAACCTGCAAATATTCTGCCAAATGCTCTATACCTAGCCAGGGGGGAGAGAGAGAGAAACTTGCACAGGAGGTTTTCATGGGCCGGCCCTGAGAGTGGCATCTTGCGATTCTGCTCACAGTCCACTGGCTAGAAACTCAGCCTTGCGACTATTTTAAAATGCAGGTTTTATGGTTATTCGGGTATAGTGAGGCCAACAGATCAGGGGGCAACTGCCATTGACAAGATAGTTTGCTAGTAGTGACAATTCCTGATAGGTGGGGGCACTTTTATCCCATGCAGGGCCACGTGTGGAAGCTCCAGGTCAGGAGGTGGATGGAGTGCGGGCAACGGCGGGGAACATCTTAATTCCGGTTGGCTGGGGAAGGAAAGGACGAGGCAGGGTGAGCGGGTTTGGGGTTGGTTGGTGTGAATAATTTAAGGGGGCTTGGTAAGGGGCTGCCCCTCGTTGTCTGAGGCCTGGCCCAGGGATGGTTAGGGCAGGGCAATGGTGTCCTGGGTATCAGAGCGGACGTTGAGGGCGTGGGCTTTGGATTGGCTACTTTGCTCATGAAAGATGTGCTCGTGGGAGAGTCCGTTACTATCTCCAGAAACCTGCTAGCCCTGGGAGGAGGGGCAGTTTCCCCAGGTCAGTAAGGTGCTAGGTGTCAAAGCATCAGACTCAAAAGAAACGATGGAGTCAGCGGCCATACTTAATTGTAAGCAAGGCAGGGAAATGTCACCCCGCTGTGTGCCCAGGAAAAAGCGGAGCTCGGTTCTGGTGAATTTAGTTAGTGTCTGCCACAGCAACTCAATTAAGTGGAAAGGGCTTAGCATTTGGAGTGAGAAGATCCGGATGGAACTCCTGACCCCAGCTCATGTAGCTGTGTGAGCTTGGATGGGTCACTTTCTCCCTCAGAACATCAGTTTCATTGGCTCTCAGAAGGGGAAAATCATCAGAGCTATGTCTCACGGCAGTTGTGAGAATCAAATAAAATGTTGTATAAGATGCTTTTGGCAGACTCCAGCGCGCTGTTGAGATGCAAACTGGATTTTGGGGTCTTTGCAAGTCTGCAGGGGCCCACGGTGCCTCTTCCCTTCCTCTTGGAGTTGGGGCTCTGCTGTCATTTAAGCACAGGTCCAGTCCCAGCCGTGCTTGGAGTGGGACCGAGGAAGCAGCTGGGAGGACCGGGGTCCTCAAAGCCACATGTGGAGGCTCGGAGGGTCTTTGCAGGGCCAGTACGGGGTTAGCAACTGTGGTTGGGGGATTTCATGCGGTCTCCAGCTGGGAACACATGCGGCTCAATGGGAAAGATGCTGATTAGTGACTCTACCAATGCTGTTTACAAACCATCCTTTTCTCCGTTTTAAATCAGTACATGCTCATGAAAGAAATAGGATTAAATATAGAAAAATACAAAGAAAAAGTAAAGGTACTCCTAGTACCACCACACACTCACTGGTAACATTTTGTTATTGCTTTTTTTCCCCCCCTTTTTGGTATTTTCCCCACTGTGAAATGGCTTTTAATTCATTTATTCTTAATCAAAAATTCATTTTGGTACATAGTACATATAAAATTCAGAAGTTACAGAGGATTATGCAGTGAAAAAGAAGTCTCCCTTTCCTTCCTGGAAGGCGGCCTTGGTTACCAGTCCTTTACGTTTCTCTCCAGAGTTAATCAATGCACATATAAGTTATGCATGCATATTCTTTTATTTTTAAACACATTTAGCATGGTATACGCCCTCTTCACTAGCTTGCTTTTCCGCATGACAAAATATCTTAGCGCAGGCTCCCATCAGTTTGTAGAGGTGCCTCATTCATTTTAAAAGCTGTGTAACATTCAGTTGTACGGGCTGTACACGAACTGTTTCATCCGCCTGTATTGACGGGTACTTAGTTTGTTTCCAGTCTTTAAAATTTTTAACAATATCACCATGAATATTCTTATACATATTCATTTGAGGTATGTGCAAGCATAGCCATAGGATAATTTTCTGGTGCTGGATTAAAGACTGCACACTTTAAGTATTGTGGTTTATTGCCTCCTGAAGGTGACGTGCATTGAGAACGCCTATGAACGAAGAGTGTCCGTTTCTTCACTCTTGCCAACAATCTGTTATTAAGCTTTGTCAACTTGGCCAATGTAATAGGTAAAAATGGCATCTCATTTTAATTTGCAAATCTTTTTACGTGTTTAAAATATCCATTTTGTTTCAGCTACTGTTAACTATTTTATCTTTCCCACATTTTCCTGTTGGACTATCGAGCTTAAGGATTTGTAGAAGTTCTTTACACATTATAGAAATTAGCCTTTTGTCTGTAATATGTACTGTAAATATTTCCCTCAGTTTGTTACTCTTATGACCCTGTTTCTTGTTTTTGTCATAAAGAAAACTTATTTTTGTAAAGTTAGTATAATCAATCTTTCCTATCAGAGTTTCTGAGATTGATTTATTTATGTAGAGATAAGGTCTTGCTCTGTTGCCCAGGCTGGAGAGCAGTGGAGTCATCATAGCTCACTGCGGCCTCCAACTCCTGGGCTCAAGCGATCCTCCTGCCTCAGCCTCCCAAGTAGCTGGTACCACAGGCACACACCACCACTCCTGGCTACTTTTTAAATTTTTTGTAGAGATGGGGTTTTGCTATGTTGAACAGGCTGGTCTTAAATTCTTGGCTTCAAGTGATCTTCCTGTGTCAGCCTCCCAAAGTGCTGATATTATAGGCATGAGCCACTGCGCCCAGCCTGAATCATACGTTTAAAAAGGCCTTTCCTACTCCATTAATTAATTAATTTTGTTGTAAATGATAAGGTTGTTATCAAACTTTTTTTTGTCCAGCTGGAGACCCAGTTTAGCCCCACATCATTTATTGCATCCTGCATCCTTTGTTCTGCTTATTCATAATGTTGCGTTGACCAAGAGCTTTATTTTTCACCTGTATTTGGGTGTTTCTGGAATCTGAAATCTGATTCATTGATGGGCTCTCCAAGGGGAAGAACGCACTGAGGGAGCGATGGAGAAGGTGTCTGCGAGGAGGTGACATTTCAGCGGGGCCTGAAGGATGAGCGGGAATGAACCTGCCTGAGGGCGGGAGGGGGGCAAGGTCTTTCAGGAGGGGAGGGAACAGCATGTGCGAGGGCTCTGAGGCAGGAAAGGACTCTGTGTGTGTCTCTGCAAGGCTGCCGTCACAAGATACCACACACAGAGGGGGTGGCTTAGGCAAGAGAAGTTTGTTTTCTCGTAGTTCTGGAGGCTGGAAGTCCAAGATCAAGGTGCCAGCAGGGTTGGTTTCGGGCGAAGCCTCTTTCTCTCTCTGGTTTGCAGATGGCTGCCCTCTCGCCGTGTCCTCACGTGGCCTTTTCTCTGTAAGCGTCACCCTTGGTGTCTCTCCCTCTTCTTCTAACGACATCAGTCCTATTGGCTTAAGGCCCCTCATTTCACCTTAATTACTTCCTAAAGACCCTTTCTCCAAAAAAACGGTCACATTTGGGGTTAGGGCTTCAACCCGTGCATTTTGACAATTCAGCCCCTAACGCATTTGGTGTTCGAGGAGCCAAAATAGAGAAGCCGGGTGCTGCCGGCCTAGGTCAGGGAGCAAGGGGGAGGACATGGGGCCGGGAGGTGGGGAGGGGCCTCTTAGGACCCAGACGCCAGGTCAAAGATTTTGTACTTCGTCCTCCGCAATCAGGAGCCTTTCAAGGGTCTTAAGCAGGAGAGTGACGTGGGCAGCTTTACGTACGTTCTTAAATCCCTCTTTCAAAAACTGCGTAAGATGCTTGCTGAACAAGTGAAGTTGCTGGGCATGAGCTTCGTTCTGCAGGCCCCCAAGGGACGGTGAGAAGTGCCAGCCGCAGGACGTTCCGTCTCCCTCTGTCTCCCTATGCCAGGAGTAGCGAGACCTGCATATTAGCCGGTAATTCGCCTTTAATTAGAAAAGCATGGCTTTTGCCTTCACGAAGGGACACATACCTTTAAAAATCTAAATCACTTTAATTGAATAACGCTTTTGCCAGATAGTTCTGAAAATTCTAGTCCTTTCCTTATGAGCCCCATTGAGCAAAGCCATTTGAAAATGCTCGGTCCATGCAGCAGTCACTGGTGCGCTGTTTGGAGTACGGCAGTTTTATCGTGACGGGTGGCCTGGCTCTTGGCCAGTGCGATGCTCTCCCCATGCTCCCCTGTGGGGTCCCTGGAGCAGCGCTACTCAAAGTGCGGCCAGTCTGGGACCTGTAGCCACAGCAGTAATTGGGAACTTGCTGGAAATGCAAAATCTTATGCCCCACCACAGGCCTCTTGAATCGGAATCTCTCGGGGTGGGGCTGGGAAACCTAGGTTTTCAAAAGCTTTCCAGGCAATCCTTGGCACTTTGGCATCCACATTCAGAACACAGAAGGCAACTAAAGGGTGTTGTCCCAGCAGCCTGTCCGATAGAACAGCCCCAGGCCAGCCATCCTCACACAGAACTTCTAATCATATGTTCACTCTACAAAAAGTTATGGAGCAACAGTGGAATGCCAGGCATTGCCTAGTGATTGATAACACATAATAGTTCCTGTTCTGCAGGAATTCAATCTAAGTACTTTTTTTTTTTTTTTATAGTGTGAATGGGCTAGGTAAGTTCAGTGGCTCACACCTGCACTCCTAGCACTTTGGGAGGCAGAGGCAGGAGGATCGCTTGAGTTGAGGCCAGGAGTTCGAGATCAGCCTGGGCAACACAGTGAGACCCTGTCTCTACAAAAAATTTAAAAATTATATGGGCATGGTGGTGCACGTCTGTAGTCCCAGCTACTCAGGAGGCTGAGGAAGGAGGATGGCTTGATCCCAGGAGTTTGAGGTTATGATGCCGCTGCACTAGCCTAGGCAACAGAGGGAGGCCCTGTCTCTGGAAAAAAAAACAAAAACAAATAAAAGAAAAAACCCTGGCGTGAATGGAGTCACTGAAGAGGGAAGTCTAGGACTCCATGGAAGCACAGAGGGACACATCTGAGGAGGGCGTCTACTGTTTTGTCACCCAGCACCAGCTCTCTCTTCCTGGGGTAGTTTCTTACGCTTTGCGGAACTTCCTTTCCAGTTTCAGAGAGGGCTGCTCCCCCCACGGGTGCAAGGGTGATGCAGACTCACAGACCAGGACGCAGAGACTGCAGTAGCAGTGGGCACAGCACCCTGCTAGAGCCAAAAAGACTTCAGCGAGCCCAGGACTTCAGCGGGCTTCTGGGACAGGGGCGCCTCCCAGCTGGCTGTGAAGTCTAGTGGGTATGACGTCCAGAGCTGCTGCAGGCCCCTGCCACGCTGAGGCCCTGCCACGCTGAGGCCCTGCCACGCTGAGGCCCCTGCCACACTGAGGCCCCTGCCACGCTGAGGCCCTGCCACGCTGAGGCCCCTGCCATGCTGAGGCCCTGCCACGCTGAGGCCCCTGCCACGCTGAGGCCCCTGCCACGCTGAGGCCCTGCCACTCTGAGGCCCTGCCATGCTGAGGCCCCTGCCATGCTGAGGCCCTGCCACGCTGAGGCCCTGCCCATCTGAGGATAAAAGTGACTCATGGAGGAGAACTGAGTCAGGCTAAGGGAGGAGCCACCCAGGTCCTGGTGACATTGGCTAAGCCCTTGCAGCAGCCCGGGCCTGCAGCTGGCCACTCCCTGCAATTTTCAGACATGTGAAGTAGCAACTGCCCTTCTTGCTTAAGCCAGTTCGAGCTGGGTTTCCTATCACTTACCATCAAAAGAGTGCTGATTTTCAATATCACAGCAAAACGATGATGCTCTATTTGAGTATTTATGTAATGCTGGAGTGCTACATTAATACTGTTTTTTTTCAAATTAAGTATTTAAAAATCATTTAAAAATAATCAGTGAAGCTAAAATCGTAACACCTTTCAAATACAAAATAGGTATAAACATGTTAAAACATCCACTAAAAGTGTTAATTAGAATATTGCTGTTAAACAAACATTATTATCCTGATAGCATTCTGACACGTGACACCAGCCACCCAAGCCTGCTTTTTTGTCTCCATCCAGCCAGGTCAACTCCCGGTTCCCCAGCTGCTCCGCCCGTTGTCACGGTGGTGAGGCCCACGCTGGTTAACGCTGCCCTGTTCCTAGTCCGATGTGCGGAGCTATCTCTTTTCGGTTTGCCCAAACCCTGCCGACCCCCTTGAGAATTGCCCTTCCGTTAAACTCTTCCGAGTGACCTAGCTTGAGTACAGCCCGTCTCCTGGTATGTACGTCGACCCCAGTCCCCAAAGCGCTCATTGCAATCAGAACGAAGGAGAGTAACTGACGCAGCGTCTAAACTAGCTTGAGGGGAGGCGACCAGGGCAGGCTTTCGGGGGAGAAGACGCGTGCACTGGCATGGAGGGGGGAATAGGAGTTAGGCAGATGAGGGCGATGCAGCCCATCCCTCCAGACTGAGCCCTGGACTCTCCTCCTCCAGGAAGCCTTCCCGACCTGGTGGTAGGAGGAAACTGGGAGGTGGCTGGGGAGATGCGCTGATCAGAGGGAGCAGAAGTGAGGCCCAGGGAGACACCAGGGGCTGAGAGCTGAACGTAGGCCATGGGGAAGGAGTGGGGGTGAACGGGGGGCAGGTGAGGTGGGCAGGGTCCAGTATCCTACTTTGCCCGGTGTGGCAATGTGGTTTCAAATGCCCAGCCAGGCTGATGACACCTTCTGCTTGGGTGTCTGATTTGGTGGCAGCCCAGGGTGGGAGTGGCCCTGGTTGTGGTCAGTCCACACATTTCCCAAAAGCACAGGAGGATAGGAAGGAAACCACGTGCTGGGCACTTGCTTGGAGCTCTTACAAATATCTCACTAGATCCTACCAGTGACTTATGAGGCAGATTTTAATTTTGGATCCACTTTAAAGACAGGAAAAACTGATGCTTACAGAGGCCAGATGACTTTGGAAAACCACCACTAATAAGGAAGGGAAGAAGGCTTCAGACTGTGGCTTGTTTGCTTCTGAAGGTCAGGGTCTTGCCCTAGAAGCCAGTCTTTCAAAGTGTGCGTGTACTCGTGTGGGTGTGAGTATGTGAGTGTGTACGTGCGTGTAAGTAGCTGTGTGTGCACATAGGCGATCCTTTCCCAGGTACAGGAGGATAGAGCAGAAGCCCTTTGTCCCAGAGAAGAGCAGGGTGGTGACCGTTTGTTTCGGCCCTGGGGCTGCTCTGTGGAAGAGGAGGAGGATGCTCATCTGTGGACGTTCTAGGAGGCCAACTTCACCTTCCTTCCCGTTGGAACTGGTCCAGGCTGCTGAGTCAGGAAGGATCTGAAAGGGCTTGAGCCAAGGCGGGGTGGCAACCGTCAGAGGGTCACAGGAGAAGCCCCTGTTCTGAGAGGGGCTGGGCCGGACGGCACAGAGGGTCCGTCCCAGCCCTGAGACATCCAGTGACTGCCAGAAGGTGGCCAGGGTTGCTGGCGAGACCTAGGACGTGGGCTTTTCCCCTGGCAGGTGGGGTGGGCACTCGGGGGTCGGCGTGCACACTGGGGCGCGTGTTTGTGCAGGGTTGACAAGAGCCACTGGCCGGGCCTCACTCTCACAGGGGGCTACCGATGTGGGCTCTTGATATCCTCCCCAAGCGAGGTTACACGCGCCGTCCCGGAGATTAGCTGACAGGATGGCGAGGGGAGGACATTCATCATCCGGCTCTAAGCACGTCGCAGTCCTGAGGCGCACTGCCTGCCGCACCCCGAGAATTAATAGTTCATAAATCCCATAATTATTTTGTGGGTAACACAATTATATTGCATTTAAACGTACGGTGGTAATTTGTTAAGTGTAAACATTTAAAACAGCTACAAATTTCGGAATGTGGTTGTAGCAATTTCTCATTCTCGAACATGCTGGAAAACCTCAAAACTGTGAGTGGTCTGGGTCTCTCGTGACCCCTGGGGACCCCTGGGTGTGGGTGTTCACGTCACTGTGATTGAGGATGCTTGTTCATGGGAGTGTCTGTGAGCGAGTGAGCATGTGTGAGCATGTGAGCATGTGTGAGCATGTGTGAGCGTATGAGCATGTGTGAGCATTGAGCATGTGTGAGCGTGTGTGAGCATGTGAGCATGTGTGAGCGTGTGTGAGCATGTGTGAGCGTGTGAGCATGTGTGTGTGTGTATGTTTCTGTGCTGCTGAGGGACCCTCTCTAGCTCGTGGGTACTGGGGGTGGCAGCGGGGGCGGGGGCGCTGTCAGAGCGCTGCAAACCTAAGACGTCAGGGCCATAACTTGATTTGCTGATTTGGCCCGAGTAACCCTCTCAAAATAGAAAAATCAAGGGCCCAGCGTGGAGGCAGCCTGTCTGGGCTCGGGCTGGTAATGAGGACTAACAAGGGCTGATGGAGCCGGGCAGCGATGGGCTGAGATGGCCCCGAGCTGCCTGGCACCCTGGGCCCTGCAGCCATCCAGCGCCGCAGGCCGGGCCTAATGCTATCACCGCGGCGATCCTCGCTGATAAGCTGGGAGGGAAGGGAGAGAGCAGCCTCCCGGAGAGTCCGCACAGGAAGCTGCCCTGGGGCTGGCAGAGCTGGGATCCCTGAATGGAACTTTCTAGGGGGTGCTCAGACAAGTACCCACTAGAACAGGGGTTCTTACATGTTCTTTAAAAATTTATTACGTGATACATGTTCATTTTAGGAAATTAGAAGATACAGATTGTCATGACGAAAAAAGCAGCAGCTTCACCTAGAGATCACCACTGTCCACGTTTTGTTGGGCAAGAGCGTCTTGTCAGCCACAGGCACAGGGCAGGATCTACAGTCATAAAGAGGAAAACCATGCAGGACGATGCCGCAGGAACGTGCCGTGACAGGAGGGGATACGCCGTCTCCCAGTCCATTCGACTCAGCCATTTTCCTCTGAGCGTGGACTTGGTGATCTCTGGTTGGTTGGTCGAGCCCTTAGGAAAAGTAGTTGGCTTGCATTTAGGGGACAGGTTGTATGAAAAATACGTATCTTGACACATTAGCTCCACAGCCAGCATGGGCAAATGCTCCCATTCTGGGAGGCAGATGAGAACTGAGAGGGACTGAAATCTCAGCAGCCTTGTGTCCCCGTCTCTCTCATGCTCAGTGAGTGTCGGGTTGGATCTCCTGCACCACTTAAGTTGTTCTCTCTCTGCCTCTCTCTTTCTCTTCCTGCCCCCCACCCACACCTTGCGGAGTGTACAAGTTGAACTCGGAGAAGTTAAATCGAGTGCATGACATTACTATATCTTTTCAATATTTCCTTATGCATGTGGATGCATCTATATGACTGAATGACAAAAACAAGATCATATTGTACATGTTCTTTTCATTTATTATATCCTGGACCTTTCTGTATAATATCCGTGTAATCACTTTACTCATTTTACTCTTGGTATGCCGCTAAAGAGATAATACCGCAATTTGTGTAATTATGTGATCAATCCTTTATTGCAGGGCGGCAGTTGCTTTCAAACTTTTGTTATCCCAATAATTGCTGCAATGAATTTCTTTCTGCAGGAATCTTTGCTTTCCTATTCAATCACTTTCCTAGAAAAAATTTTCTCAGTGAGGAATTCTGTGTCAAACATATTTACAGTTTAAGCCTTTGGTCACAGCTCTCTGGCTATTTTTACTCTTATCCGGGGAAGGGGAAGAGCTCAGAAAATTTTGATTAGCCTAGAAAGAGGTAGACCAGTCCCATCTGTGTGGAGAAGGGCATGTGACGGTGGTTCCAACCTAAACTCCGCCTGTCTTACCGTCATCCGTCTACCTCAGTTTCCCCAGCATTTCCCTGTCGTCAAGGGGATGAGCTAGGCTCGGTCATCCCTGGTTTCCTTGGAGCACTAAAGATGTTCCAGTAAAGTGCTTTGCAGATTTCAAAGCAGTTTTATGAGTTTTATCTTGTGGACTGTTCACACAGCAGGCTTCATTAGTTCTTCATTCAGCAGAAAAAGGGGATGGAGGCCCACAAAAGTTGAGGGACAGATTCTCAAGTTCACAGACATCAGAATTGGAAACCACACCTTGTGAATTTCAGTCCAGCAAACTGCACATGTTGCCAGGGTTGCAAGGAAAGAGGAATCCGGGACTTGACTGCAGCCCGAGTCACCATCCTATTGGCAGCCGAGGGAGGAGCCAAACGTCCGTCCCGTGCAGTGGACAGCTGTTGTTTCTGCCTGCCCACCATCCATTCTCTTTTCCTTTGCTAACATCCTGATCCAGGCTTGAGAACTACCCTTAAGTTAGTGGTTGCTCATTTAAAGCACGTGCTATGTTTTGTAGGGCTCCACCTCAACCTCACCAGGTGCTGTCTCTGCACTGGTGGCGTAGGTTGTTCCTCCATTCTAAAAGGGCAGTTGCTGCTGGGTAGCGAAATACTTGGGAGGGGTCCATTCTTCCCTTCAGACTTCACCCGCATCCCACTGGTCAGGGTACGCATGTTACCAGCCCTGGCAGCGTCTGCCCCCTTGGCCATGGCAATTGATTCAGAGATGAACATGTGACCCGACCTGGGTTAATGAACTTCAATCCAGGGACCTTTTTTTGTTTTGATTATTGGAAAGAGAAACTCTTCCCACTGGATAAAGCTTTCAGGAGCCACCATGAGGGAGAAAACCTACTTGAGAAGAAATCTAATGCAGAGGAAAGCAAAATCTGGAAATGCAGGTGGATATAGCAAAATCCTGATGACGTTATTTCATCATCTGAAAATCCTGAAGATGCTGTGGCCTGCTGCTCAACCCCTACAAAAGCACAAACTGGACCCTCGCTGCGCTGAACTTCTGCTACAGCTCGGGCAAAACTGCCTAAGACCCCACACTTGCTTGAAGTCACTGTTCTCGCTTTTCGCTTCGTTATTGTCCCTTAGGCTTTCTGCCTTGTGCAGGTGCCTCTGCTTGAAGGAAGCTAGTTTTATGTCTATACCTTACTGAAAAGGGAGGCTGGGAAATGTAGTTTTTAGATTATATCTTGGAAAGGTGGGATTTGCAGTGTGGAAGTGCTCAAAAATTAGAGATGTCACTGCAATCCACCTGTTTGCTGTATAACGTCAGTGTGTACCCTATGTTCATGCTTGTCACCAACCATAACAGTAACGGTAACCTGTACTTGCCTAATGCCACACAACCATCACTTGTACAAATGAAAATGCACTGCCCCAAAGGGAGGATCCAAAGCTTCATTAGTTGCTGTGTCCAGACCCAAGTTCAGGTGTTCTGGGTGATGTTCATTGCTTGGTATTCTGTAGCCTGCGAATAAACTGTAGGGTTGACTACCACTCACATAGACAATATAAAATTGTAGAGAAAAGCAAGAAGAAATAAAGAATAAAATTAAATGCATGCAAATACATGGCACAGTAAGCAAAGAAGAAAATGAGGATGGTGCATGTCTGTGCCACACAGCTTATTTCTGCAGCAGGTCATGAGGCTGCAGTTGGCATTAACAATGCCCTTCCTCTACCTGTTCATGTTCCCTTTGTCCTCAGCAAGTGAGTCAGCTGGTCACGATTCTTTATCTGGTGGGGTGACCCAAACCTCATTCCTGGGGGATCTGAATACTTCATGGCTCTGCCTGTATGGGGTAAAAGTTACCTTCTATACACTTTTATCACCGGACAAGGCAATTTTAGAGATGCCCCAGAGACTCTGCTGGTTTACAGAAATAGTTCTTTATGCTCACATGGTGACAGCAGTCCACTTTGATAATCCGGATCAGTCATTTTGTCCAACAGGGCATGATAAATCTCAAATGTCTAGGTGGGAGTCTCAGGTTCCAATTCAATGGACCCATTATTGTGTCCTCTGGTAAAAGTATTTCTTCCATTGGTTCAGAGACTTTGAGCCAGGAGAGCCCAAAGTCACAGAAAGGAAACATTTAGCAAGTGATTCACCAGGTGTCCTTATGAGAGGAGATAACCCCATTTTTACCTCTTGTTTCGTGGGGTGACACAAAAGTCTTAACTTAAAGCATGTGCTACCTTTTGTAGGGCAGCACCCCAACCTCACCAGGTGTTGTCTCCACCCTGGCGCCATAACTTCAGTGGGTCATTTATTCATTCTGTAAGGCCAGTTGCATTTGGATGACGGAATACATGGGACATCCCGTGAATGTGATGCACGCGAGCCCATCACCACGGTTCTTTTGCCACACTCGAGTTCCCTAGTCAGAAGCACTGCTGTGCAGGTGTCAATTCTGAATAAGGCATTCCGTAAGTTCATGAATTATGTGGTTTTCAGAAATACAGTGGGCAAGGAAGATGTATTACTTTGCCCGGGGTTGCCATAACAAAATCCCACAGACTGGATGGCTTAAATAATGGACACTTATTTTCTCATGGTCTGGAAGCTAGAAGTCCAAGATTAGGGTGTCGGCAGGTTTGGTTTCTTCCGAGGCCTCTGTGCTTGGCTTGCAGACGGTTTCCTTCTCCCTGTGCCCTCACGTGGCCTTTCCTCTGTGCTCATGCATCCCTGATGTCTCTTTGTGTGTCCAAATGTCCTTTTATAATAAGATCACCAGTGAGTCTTATAGTGCTTAGGCTGGATTAGGGACCACCCTAATGGCCTCATTTTAAATGAGTCACCTCTTTAAAGTCCATATCTCTAAATATAACCACATTCTGAGGTACTGGGGCTTAGGGCTTCAGCACATGAATTTTGGGGAGACACAATTCAGCCCACCACAGAAAACAAATCTATATGTAGAATAAGTGTTGCTGGATGCTGCGGCAGATGCCTGTAGTCCCAGCTACCTGGGAAGCTGAGGCAGTAGGATCGCTTGAGCCCAGGTATGTGGACTCACGCTGTTTATTTTGAGAGGTTCATCACATTGCCTCCTCTCAAACACGCCTGTCACCGATCCTCCGATCTTGTTCCTTCGAAGTCTGATCAAACCATTAGCCACTGCCCATGAGTCCTAGAAGATGCATACCCCAGGGCATCTGTCTTTTGAAACAAAGTGAAGCATCACACAAACCCTTAAAAGTCTGACCACTGGGAGAGATTCCTTTTCTTCACTGTTCTGTAGGACAACCTCTTCGTGGTCATATAGTCTATTTGCATCTCATGTCTACATATTGTGCAGAGCTGTCTAAAAACCAGGCTCTAGTTTTTACCTTTTTAGTCAGCTGGTCATATGGAATGCCTCTTAAGCCATGGGCATGGATTGAAGAAGGGATGGAAATGTGGAGGGAACGGACACACTGGGAGTATGAGCCATGTGATATTCTTGTATCTATTGGATCTGCTCAGTTTATCGACTACATATAACTTCCATCTGATCACAGAGCGCTCTTGCATACACCTTAATGCTGGCTGACAATCCCTCCTTCATGATGAGCACCTCAACTGCAAGGCCACCAGTTTTACCGTGGCTGGACATTCCATTTCTGCCGGGGCCAACAACAAGCCAGAAACCGTTTCTCAAGAGGACATTTGCCTACTGAAAGGGCATGGCTTCGTGTAGAAGCCCCAGAGGCCGTAGCTGTGGTTCTTATATTGGGGCTGGCCACAAGCTCCACGTGGCTCTCAGTCAGCCACAGATCTAACAAGTCATGAAGGCCCAGTGGCAGAGCTTCTCAAGGCATCCTTGGCCTACTACAGAGCCTTCTTTTGCTCTGTGGCCCACACGAAGCTGGCACTTTTATGGGTTACTTGGTAAATGGACATGGTAGTATAATCGAATGTGTTATGTTTCCTCTAAATCTGAAAAGAGCCATCAAGCGTGGTGCAACAATGTGACTTTCATTTTTGTGTGCTATACCCCAAATTTTGGACCCCAGAAACTTCATGGAGTAGCACATTCCTGAATTTTCATGAAATTTATCTCCCATAACCTGGCAAGCATACGTCTCTCAAAGCAACCAGGGAACTTGGTATTTCTTATTTACCAGCTACCAGCATGTTGTCATTAATGCAGTGGTCCTATGTGATGTTCTGTGGTGTTAATGTATGCCCCTGGCTGACAGATAAAACTCCCCATGGCTAATGGAGGTGCTCAAAGTTAAAACAGAAGCAGGTGGCCATGGCTGGGAGTGGGAGCAGTCACGTCCTCTGTTCTCAGAAAGATGCTGTAAAAGTATCACAGGGCGTCCCTTTCTATGATCAAGGCAACCCTGTTCCTGTTGTTGGTGCAAAGACAAACTGCAGCTGGAAACCCCATCCCCACCAGCCATCTGACCCACTGGCCAGCTGACAGAGACTTCTGGTTCGGGGCTTGGAAATCGACCAGTCCAGGCTCAGCTGTGTCAACCAATGAGAGCTCAGCTGCATCAACCAATCAGAACTATGCAACTTTCAATGTTCATTTGCATAAGCGGACCTGCTTGGGAATGTGGGCAGGAGCTTTTGCTATAAAGCCCTGCAGCCCACCCTTTGTTCTCTAGAACACTCCTTCACTTCGCACTGGAGCTTCTGGGTTTGCCAACAGTTTACTGGAATAAAGTCTCTTTCCTCCACGGTTCCTTTTCGGAGAACATCGTTCACTTTCTAAAGATGTGATTTTCAAGGTCCTTGTAGACTAGACTCTCAAGTTGATTTATCCCTGAGACAGGAAAGTGAAGGTGAAGGTGTATTGTTCTCTCTGCCAGGTGAAAGTAAAGGACTTCTGGAGTTCTCTGTTTATTGGGAGGGAGAAAAGCACACATTCGAGATCAGTGGCTCACATATTATTTGCCGGGGGCCACGCTTAATTACTACCCAGTAAAAGATAACGCATTTGGAATGGCAGCTGCAATTAGAGCCATTAAACTTAAAATAATCTACTATTATTGTCTAAGATCATCTTTCTACAAAGGCCAAACAGGAGAATTAAATGGGATATCCACCTTTAAAATCTTTGATAGTGCCATTAATCCCTGCAGTGCCCTCAGGAATGCAGTAAAGAGTGTTTGGCCATTTCGTTAGCAAAGAGATTTCCAGGGACTTTCCCTTGGCCCTTACTACAAAACAGCCTTTTTACTCAATGGTCGTAGAGAAAACGTGGGGATTCTGACTGTGACTGTTAACTTATTTCAGCTGTACAGTAGTGGGCTGGTGAAATAACCATGCCGGACTCACGGCCAACTCCATCTAACCCTAGCTTCCCAGGCCCCTGCCACGGCAGTGGACCACAGTGACAATTTGTGTTGCCTCGGATTAGTGTTAGCTGAGAGCCAGGGTCAGTCATCTTCCACAGTTCTACCCTTTTTCCTCCAGGGTACAATTACCCTGAAAAATATTTGTATGTCCCTTTGGTAACAGGTGAAAGATTTAAAGTAATACACAGTAAAATTGATGTATAATTCTGTGAGTTTTAGCACACATACAGATTTGTGTAATCACCACCACAATCAGGATACGGAACAATTCTGTCACCCCCCAAAAAACTCCCTTGCACTGTCTCTTCGTAGTTACACCCTTATCCCACTCGTAACCACCAGAAGCTACATGTTTGTGACGTTGTCACATAATTGTTTCTCAAGAGCACCCCATCTCCTTTTCAGTGAGAGAATTCTGGCTCTGTGAACTGGCATAGGTCTGGGGGTTGGGTGGGAGGCAGCGAGTCTCTGTATTGGTGGCTCAAGTCAATCTTCTGCTCGCCGAGTCTAGCGTGTTCTTTTTTTTTTTTTTTGCATGCACATCAAGGAGAACCTTAGGGGGTAGCACATTTATTTCAGGCATAGAGCCTTCATTATCCCCAAAGATCCCTACAGGTAAAACCATTCTGTTTGTTACTAGGGCCCTGATACTTATTATGGCAACCACGGGTATCTTTCCTCTGGTAGTTGACTAAATCTATTAGACTCTTGTCATCCTGAGTTTCCACCGTTGTCACTTAAATCAAGGAATTCATTGTAATGGCAGCATCACCTACTTTTATCCTCTACCTACAGTACATTGCTACTAATTTGATTTTAAAGGGTGCTGGTACCCCTGTTACCTATGTATTTCTCAATACTATGGAGAGGAGACTGTCTTCTGAACCCTCTTGGCGGTTATTTTTTGGGTAGATGTTGTGAATACATGATAAATCTGCTCTTAAGTTTTTTTTTTTTATCTCTTCAGCTTTTTTGAATTCTTTCCTCTATATTATATCAAGTTCTTTCTGGCATTTCAACTTCACAGAAGTTACTGTTGACTCTGGTTTTCAGTCCATCAACCAAGCAAATAAATAGAACACTTCCCAGTTGCTTGAATTAATATTCTGAATCTAGAATCTCTGGTAGGTGTTCACACATTGAAAATTCAACCTGATCTAAAATTATGTTCCTTTCTCTTGTTCTAGGTCCATGAGACTTCATTCCCACACATGTTCCTTGTTAAGTATTGTTTTAATTTTGTAAAATTTTTATCCACTGCTAAGAGTCATACTAGTATGGTTTTAATTTTTAAAGTAACATACAATAAAACTGATTTCTTTTGGTGTATAATTCTATGAATTTTTAAATTTTTTTTTTCCAGAGACAGGATCTCGCTCTGTCACCCAGGCTGGAGTAGAGTGGTGTGATCATAGCTCATTGCAACCTTGAACTTCTGTAGCTGGGACTATAGGCACATGCCACCATGCCTGGTTAATTTTTAAATTTTTCGTAGAGACGGGTGTCTCACTATGTTACCCAGGCTGATCTTAAGCTCCTGGCCTCAAGTGATCCTCCCACTTAGGCCTCCCAAAGTGCTGAGATTACAGGTGTGAGCCACCATGCCTGGCCTATGAGTTTTTGACAAGTATATAGATTGTGTAATTACCACCACAATCAGGACACAGAAGGATTCCATCACTCCCCAAAACTCCCTGTACTGTCTCTTTGTAGTTACACCTTTATCCGACTCCCAACCTCCAGAAACCATTGATCTGGTCTTCATTACTATAGTTTTGCCATTTTGATAATATCATATAAATGCAATCATGCAGTATGTGGCCTTTTGAGGCTGGCTTCTTTCATTCAACATTTATCCACATCATTGGTGTGTATCAATATCTACAGTCTTTTCCTTTTTAGTGCTGAATATTACATTGTATGGGTGTACTACAATTTGTTCACTCACCCTTTGAACGATTTTTTCCTTGCTTCTAAATTTTGGTGATTACGCATAGAGCTGCTATATAAACATTCATGCACAGGTTTTTGTGTGAGCATAAGTTTTCATTTCTTTGAAGAGGGATTCGTTTCAGTCCTCAGAGCAGGATTACTGGGTCATGCGGTAGGTGTATGTTTAGCTTTATAAGAAACTGTCAAACTATTCTAATAATAATAATAATAATTCTAAAGTGAATTATTTTGCATTCCCACCAACAATGCATGACAGTTTCAGTTGCTTGCCATGGTTGTCAGCACTTGGAATTGTCAGTTTTCTGTATTATGTTAGCCATTCTAATAGGATGTAGTGGTATCACATCCTGGTTTCAATTTGTGTTTCCTTAATCGCTAATGATGTACATCCTTTCATGTGCTATCCACACATCCTCTTTGTCCAGGTATTATTTTGTGCATTTTAAGGTTAGGTTGTCTGTTTTCTTACTATTGAGTTTTTGAGACTTAAAAAATATATATGCTGGATAGAAGTTCTTTGTCAGAGATATGAGTTGAATGTGTTTTCTCCCAGTCTCTAGCTTGTCTTTTCATTCTCTTAACAATGCTTTTTGCAGAGCAAAGGTTTGTCATTTAGATGAAGTCAACTTTTCTTTAAGGATCATGCTTTTGGTGTCATGTCTAAAAAACATTTGCCTAACCTAGGTCACAAGGATTTTCTCTTAAGTTTTCTTCTAAAGGTTTTACATTTAGATCTCTGATCCATTTTGAGTTTTTAAAAATAAGTTGTGCAGTTAGGAAAGAGTTTCATTTTTTCTTTTTTTGCACATGGATGTCTGATTGTTCTAACACAATTTGTTGGAAGAGATGCTTCCTTTATTGAATTGCTTTTGCACCTTTGTCAAAAATCAGTTGACCCTATGTGCATGTTGATTTTAGTCCCTTTATTTTGTTCCATTGATCTCTCTGCCTATCCTTTCACCAATACTCCACTCTTTTTGTTCTTTGTTTGTTTTGATTTTTAGATCCCCTTATCTTCTAATATACTATCTTGATTATGGTGGCTTTATAGCAAGTCTTCAAACTGAGTAGTGTAATTCTTACAACTTTATCCTTTTCTAAAATTGTTTAGATTGTTCTAATTCCTTTGCCTTCACTACAAATTTTAGAATTAGCTTATCTATATCTATAAAAATTCCTGCTAGGATTTTGATCAGAATTATTTTAAACTATACATCAATTTTCGGAAAATTGATAGCATTATCTTTGGAAACTCAGAGTTGTGGGGGGAGAGGGGAAAGGGCATTTTTTGAAACCTTAAAATTTGTACCCCCATAATATGCCGAAATAAAAAAAAAATTTAATTCTTTTATTTTTCAAAATGTTTTTTTTTGTTTGTTTTTAAGAGTATGTATTATATCATAGAAATTTACAACTGGAAAGACCATCGAATTATTTAACAGAACACCCTGATGAATTACAGAGTATCCCCTTCACATTAGTATTGTATCTTACACAGTCTTTCAATTCTGCTATGGAGCCATCCAGTGAGTTTTTAATTTGAGTAATTGTGTTTTTCAGTTCTAAAATTTTTATCTGGTTCTTTTTTAGATATTCTATATCTTGGCCGAGGTTTTCTATCTTTTTATTTTTAGCAGATCCTTCTTCTTAGGCATTTTTATAATAACTGCTTTAAAGTCTTTGATATTTTCAACATCAGTGATATCTCAACATTGGCATCTGTTGATTGTATTTTCCCATGGGAGTTGAGTTTTTTTGGTTCTTCTTGTGCTGAGTAATTTTGGATTGTATTCCGAACATTTTAAATATTATGTTAGGAGACTCCGGGTCTTATTTAAATCCTATGGAGAATGTTGATATTTTTGTTTCAGCAGGCAATCGACCCAGTTGGGTTCAGGCTGCAGGTTCCAACCAGCCTTCCATGAGTTGTAGTTTCAATGCCAGTTGGATTTTCAGAGGTTTTGCAGCGCTAATGGCTTCCGTCTCACTTGTGTGTCTCCCGGAGGCCAGTCTAGGACCACGGCAACGGTCTATCCTGTGATTCAGTTCTCAGTCTTTGGTATGCTGCTTGGGGTCAGGTCCACATATGGGAAGCTCAGAGGTGAGCCCAGGGTTTACAAACAACTTTATAGGATTGCTTTTCTGAGCAGTTCCCTCCCTTTGATTTTTATGGGCTTTTCCAGGTCTCTGGTATTTCTCCTTCTGGTCCTCCAGCCAGCGAACTGGGGCCATAGACACACTCTTACACTTCCCACAGCTATGCTTACCTTGGGAGCCAAGTGATGGGAGGAAAAAGAGAGATGCAAAAGCTACAGGGTTTGCCTCACCCTCTTGGATCTATGGCTCATTCAGTTGGAGACAAAGGTTTCCCTTGCTCAAAGTTTAGGGGTCCAAAGAACCAATGCTGTCACCTCCTGTCCTATCCCCATAAGGTTGCCTGGGAGTTGTAGCACAGGTACATGGTTAGAAAAAGGAAAAATAGGAAGGAAAAAAATGAAGGATTTCCTCACTTCCTCTTAGTGTTAGGGGTTCCCTTGAGCCGGAACTAGAGGGTCCTCCTTGAGATGGCTCTGTCCATGCCTGGTACTCACTATGGAGTTTCTGCCTTTCTTGAGTCCAGGCTGGGAGATACCAGAGGAAAATTAAAACACTCACCATGAATTCAGTGGTTCTTTGAGTTCTGGTGTAATTCCCCACCTTCTACCATTTACTTTTCAGAGACCTCAAATAGCTCTATGCGTGATATCCAGGTTTTACATGTATGTTCACCTGACAGAACACAGTGTCCTCCCACCATCTTGCCTGGAAACTGAACTCCCTCTCCATACTTTTGACGACATAAATAGCAAGATCCTGAATTTCTTTCGAAGTATTGGCTATCTTCTGTCAGGCGTAACTTTGTAATTGGCCTCCTGGAGAATACTGCAATTCGACCCTCAAAATAGGTGTGGAGGATAGACTCAGGGTCATAAGGAGAATCCTTAGAAGGTAACTATCTCAGGTAAGGTCATTACGTGGTTTTCATGCAAGCTAGAACTAGCTTTACAACATGGGGAAGGAGGAAGCTCAGGGGTTTTGGAGATTAGGGTACTAAGAGTGATCTGGCTTTTCTGAAATATTAGTATCACTATTCCAGTTCTCGGGGTCTTACTTTATCTTAACAATTGTTCTTTCAAAAGACATGATAGGGCTTTGAGTTCAACCTCCAGTGCAATTCAAATTCAACTAGCCATAGACCAGACTCTGAGTCTGATTTTAGTTACATTGTCCCTACTAGAGATAAGAGATTCATTTTTCTGAGTGGTCATAGAAATTCCTTTGTTTTCTAACCATACTTTGAGCCAAAGACTTAAAACCCAGCCTTTCATTTTTATCTTCTAAGCTTCCCAGTGCAGTTATAAATCACGTCTACTCCACAGGCCTTGTACTCCTGAGCCTCTGAGAATGTTCTATCAAGCTGCCACTCTGACCACCAAAGTCTTCATTCTACATTCTTCACTTCAGGTAGACACAGGTGATATTTAAGAACCAATTTTGTTACTAAGTGTTATAGGCTAGCAATATCACACCCTTTATTGATAACTGGATCCTCATCTCATCAAGTTAGATAGCCTATCAGTCTTGTCTTCTCATTTCCTCAAAGATCTATTGTTTCTTATATTATTTGCTGTTTTGCTCAGGGTTCAACTGTAGACAACGGAATCCATTTTGCCAAGTTTAAGCAGAAAGGGAATTAAAACAGTATATGTGACAGGCAGAATTCTGAGATGGCCCCCAAGATCCTCTCCCCCTAATATACATGCTTCTTTGTCTAATCCCTCTCTTTGAGTGTGTGCAGAAACTTTGAATATGACAAGGTATGCTGTGATTATGTTACATCATATGACAAAAGGAATTTTGCTGCTGTCATTGCGATCCCTCATCAGTTGACTTTGTTGAATCAAAAATGAGGTTATTCTAGGTGGGTCTGACCTAATCAGACTATACCCTAAAAGATAAAAGAAGAAATAGCAGATGTTTTTCTTCTGGCCTTGAAGAAGCAACCTGCCATATTGTAGAGAGGGCCACACATAGTAGCTAGGAGCTGTCAGTCATCCCTGGCTGACAGTTAAGAAAAGAGGGACTTTAGTCATATGGCCACAGGAAACATATTCTTCCAACAACCTAAGGGAGCTTAGATGTGGGTCTTTCCCTAGTCAAGTCTCTGATGAGGACACAGTGGGATGAAACCTTGATTTAAGTGAAACCCCGAGCAGAGGAGCTAGCTAACATGTGCTGGGCCCTGGATCCATGCAAAGTGTGAAATAATAGCTGTGTGTTGTTTCAAGACACTAAGTTTGTGGCAGTATGTTATATAGCAATAGAAAATGAATACAGTGTACTAATAAGCTTAGAGGATGTCTAGAGGCTCCAGGCCCCAAGCTTGACAACCCCAAAGCCAGAATTGACACAGCCAGGAGATATGCCCAACCACCCAATGATACTTAGAGCTGACACCCTGCTGCTGCTTCTCACCTGATGGGTGTGTGGAATTCATGAAGCCAGGGATCAAGTACCATGACTAAAAGCTGTCTACTTCCATAGGGCTCAGATAACATGATTTTCCAGTGCTATTTTCTCATCTGCAAAGTAGGAATAACCACAGTACGTACCTTAATAAGTAGTTACAAGGATTAAATGAAATAAAGCTTTGGAAGTGTTTGAGTAATGTACAACTCTTAATGTTCCAAATATATCAGCTATTATTATACATAGCTGACTTGCCCAAGGCCATGAAACTAGTGGGTAGCTCAATGGAGACTTAACTTTGGGTCTGTCTACTACCAGAACCCGTTCTCCTTCTTTCTATCCCTTCTTTACTTTTCCACGAACTCAGTTTGAAAGAAACTTTGCCCATTTCCATTCTTAGCCTCTCCCAGGGGAGAAAGATTCACCTCGAAGAGACAGAGGGAATCCTGCATAATGGAGCATGAATGTTTTATGAATTTGATCTTCACGGAGTCAATTGAAGGGTCATTAACATACTCATTAACAAGTGGAGAACTTTGGAATTCTGGAAATGATTGGACAAGGCACAATCGCACGAGCCCATGAGGACGTCTTGAAATTCCCCAGATCATCTTCTCTGCTTTCATAATATACTCTCTTTTCTGACTTATGTCTCTGGTGTCATACACCATGTTCCAAATATACATCTCTTCTCCTCCTCTGCTAATTGTCTGGGATTCTCTGCTTGTCACTGGGAGGAAAGGGTGTGAAAAGTTGGCACTTCTGCTTTCGCTGGCTATGGAGGACGTGTGTGTCTGTGTGTGGGCATGTGCCTGGCGTGTCTGGGGGTGGAGAGCGAGGCAGATGGTCTGGTGATGATGTGACAGACCCTCGGAACTGACGCAAAGGCAGGCAATACTGACCAACCAGGGCACAAAGTAAGGGGCTTGTGAAACAGTACCCAAACCAGTAAAGCAGTAAAAAGGACTAATGTTATCAAGAAGGAATATACTTAGCCATGCTCAGAAATATGATCATTATGAAGCTCAAATATTTTAAGCCAAGATGCTAATTTAAAAAAATGAAAAAAAAAATTAAAAGTGTCAGTGACCTAGGATGATATTTTCCTGGAAAACCACAGATAGCCAATGGCTGTGAAGAGATCTTTGAAGCTATTCATGTCGTCAGGATTTGAGCAGTATACACCCAGCATAAACCCTAGATATTAATCATAGCCCTTGTTTGTAAACAGGAGAACTTTCCTGGGCTAATTTAAACCAAAGTGGATTTACCTGGAAGGATATTGGGTTGTGTACCAAATGAATGACAGAAATCTGGAGGGGTGGGTTTCCGGTGGTGAGATATATGGACAACTGACTAGGATGTTGCTTGATTTGTATAATAAAAATATTTTAAGAGATTTCTGGCTCCAGGTATTGACAGAGGAGTTTATGTCAGACTAACTCTCCCACTGACAACAATTTTAAATTCTTGGAAAAATACTGAAAATAATTGTTCAAAGGCATAGTTGAGTGGAAAAAACCAAGTAGAAACTGGAGGGGCTATAACCCATGAAATAAGTAAGGGAAATGCCCCAGTTAAAATTCACACTTATCTGTCTTTTTCTCAAAGGCACTCCCAGTCTGATCAACGTGTGGGGAAAAAATGTTGATCAGAATGCAGAATTCCTAAGGGGCTGAGGAGTCAGAGATCGGAGTTCTAGTCTGCTAGAATGGCTGGAGTGGGGTGGATATCTAAGAAAAGAGTTACATGAGAAGGAGCCCCCAAACCTGCATACAATCTTCCCTCGAATCCTTAGTTGACTCCTACACTGTGAGGACACGGAGCAAGACTCTAAAGAACTCCAGAAGAAAGTTCTAGGATCTTACTAATCAGATATTACAGTACCTACTCAGTGCTGTGGACACACAGTTTAGAGTTCAAGTTCTGGCAAGTTAAAGAAGCCTGACAAAACTCTCTGCTAAAATGCCAGAAGGGTCAAACTCTAGGAGCAAGGACCATGTACAAGGACTAAGAACTACTCTTTAGGGTAAGCGGAAAACTGAAAAGACCTACACCAAAAATATCTTTTTTTTTAAAAAAATCTCAAAATCAATGCCCCACAAGATCAAGATTATCTTCCTGAAGTTTAACTGCTTGCTAGAACAAGAATCAATACTCTTCTAAGGAAGATAATAGTATCCAGAGTCTCTACAACCTATCATTCACAATATCGAAGATATAATAAAAGTTATTAGACATGAGAAGACATAGAAAATGGGACCCATACATAGACAAAAAACAATCAATAGAAACAGACCCACAGTGAGTCCAGATGTCAGTTTTAGCAAACAAGAACTTTAAAATAATTGTGACGAATATGTTAAAGAATCTACAGGAAAAGGTGCATATAATGGATGAAGATAAAGGGAATTTCAGGAGAGATATGAAAACTGTAAAACAGAACCAAATGGCAGTCCTAACACTAAAAACTAAAATATCCAAAATAAAAATTTTATGGGATAGGAATAATGGCAGATTGGATAGAATAGAAAAGAAGGTGAGTGAATATGAAGACAAGTCAATAGAAATATTTGAACAGAAACACAGAGAGAAAAATATTGAAAAAAAAAGAATAGAGTCCCAATAACCTTTGAAAGAAATGTGAAGGGGTTTAGAATCTATGTAATTGGTATTGCAGAAATAAAAGGAATAACAGCATAGGTTAGAGGAAATATTTGAACAAATATTGACCAAAAATTTCCAAATTTTATCAAAACCAACAATTTACAGATCTAAAAAATAGAGCAAATCTCAAGGAAGATAAATACTAAGAAAGCCACATACTGTCAAACTAATAAAAGCAATAGATAAGAAAAAAAGATATTAAAGGCAGCCAGATAAAAAAATCTAAAAGGCAGCATACAAGGGAATGATGATAAGAATAACAGCCAACTTCTCATAAAAACATTCCAGAATAGAATGGGATAACATATTTAAAATCAGAAAGAAAAAAATATGTCAGCTTAGAATTCCATATCCAGTGTAACAAGTTTTCAAAAGTGAAGGCAAAATAAATGAAAAAAGAAAAACCCCACAGAAAAACAACAACAAAAAACCCAAAAATGGTCTCCACTAGCAAGGAGACCCTCATCAGATGCACCCCCAATGACCTTGGACTTCCCAGACTCCAGAACTATAAGAAATTCTTTTCTTTATAAATTACTCAGTCTCAGCTATTCAGTTATAGCAACAGAAAAGAGATTTAGGCAGAAAATTGGTATCAAGAAGTGGAGCTGTTGCTATTAAGATATCTGAAAATGTGAAAGATACAAGGGAAGAGTTTGGAGGAGCAGGCTGTAAAAAGCTTACAATCTGGTTAGGGCTTAGAAGACAAGAAGAGTAGGGAAGTTTGGAACTCCTTAGAGACTGGTTATGTGGTTGTGTCCAGAACGCTGATAGAAAAATTGACAGCAAAGGCCATTCCAATGAGGTTTCAGACGGAACTGAGGAATGAGGTATTGGAAACTAGAATAAAGGCCATCTTTGGCCTATACTATAAACCATCAAAGAGCTTGGCTAGAATGTGTCCATGCCTGAGGGAATGCAGAAATTAAGAGCAATGAATTAGAATATTTGGTGGCAAAAATACCTAAGCTGCAAAGTATTCAGCCTGCTGCATGGCTAGTTTTAAGTGCTTACATTAAGGTGCAAGAGGGAAAAGATGATGGAAGATGGAATTTATAATCATAAGGAAGCAAAGTGGAAAGATTTGGAAAACTCTCACGCTGGCCATGTGATAGAGAATGAAAAAACATTTTCAGCAGAGGAAACCAAGGGTGTGACCAAGTGACTATTTGTTAAAGAGATTAATATGGCTAAAAGGGAACCAGAGTTGCTTCATCAGGACAATGAGAGAAAGACCTCAACGCATTTGAGAGATCTTTGCAGCTGCTCCTTGCATCACAAGCCCAGAGGCCTACGAGGGCAGAATGGTTTTGTGGGTTGGGCCCAGGTTGCCTTCCACAGGCTCACTGCCCAGGGTCACCTCAGGACTCTGCTCCCTACATCATGGTGCAGCACTTCTTGGCCACTCCAGCTGTGGCTGAAGCAGCCCTAGGTGTGGCTTGACCCAATACTATGAAAGATACAATCTGTAAACCTACGTACCACCATGCCATGGCCAAAGCAGGCTCAGATGTGTCTCACATTGATGTTCCAGAGGGTGCAAGCAGTAAGCTTGGTGGTGTCCATGTGGTGCTAATTCTTCAAGCATGCAGAATGCAAGAGTTGTGGAGGCTTAGGAGCCTCCATCTAGATTTCAAAAGATATGTAATATATTAGACAGCCTGAGGGCCCAGGCAGAGACTTGTTGCAGGAGCAAAACCACTGCAGAAAGCTCCTACTAGAGCAATACCAATTGGAAATGTGGGATTGGAACTGATGCAGAGAGTCCCCACCAGGGCAATGCCTAGTGGAGCCATGGGAATGGGACTGACACCAAGACCATAGAACTGTAGAGCTACCACCATGCGATGCCAGCCTGGGTGAGCTGGTTGGACTAAGCCCAGCAGAGCCAGAGGAGTGAGGCTGCCTGAGGCCTAGGGGGCCCAACCCCTGCACCAGTGTACTCCGGAAGAAGGCAATAGAGTCAAGGAAGATTATTCTGGAGACTTCAGATTTAATGATGTTAGGGTTTGCACTTACTTAGAACCTGTTCTTCCTTTCTTTTTTCCTATTTCTCCTTTTGAAATGGGAACATGTATTCCCTATGCCTGTCCCGACATTGTATCTTGGAAGCAGATAACTTGTTTTCACAGGCTCAAAAGTAAGACTTTGGACTTTTGAGTTGGTACTGGAAGAAGTTAAGACTTTGGGGCAATAGGGATGGAATGAACATATTAATATTTGTATGTGATAAGGACATGAGTTTTGAAGGACCAGAGGCAGAATGCTATGATTTAAATATTTATCCCAGGGGTCCTCGAACTTTTTAAACAGGGGGCCAGTTCACTGTCCCTCAGACCGTTGGAGAGTGTGCACTGTGGGCCCGGGACGAGTCGGCTGCTAAGCAGGACAGGCAGCGGTGGCAAAAACACCCAGAGGGCCAGATAAATGTGCTAGGTGGCCTGCATGTGGCCCGTGGGCCGTAGTTTGAGGATGCCTTGTATCCCCTTCAAAACTCATATTGAAATTTAATCTCATTGAAGCAGTATTAAGAGAGTGGGAAATCTGACTATAGTCCCTTGTGGTCCCCATGAGAGATTGATCCTAGCACCTCCTGTGGACACTAAAATCCATGCATGCTCAAGTCTCTGACATAAAATGGTATAGTATTTGCATATGACTGATGCACATCCTCCCATATACTTTAAATCACTTTTAGATTACTTATAATGCTTAATACAATGTAAATGCTATGTAAATTGTTGTTATAATTTACCGTTTAGAGCAGGGGCCCCCAACCTATGGTGATTTGCATAATTATTTCATTATATATTACAAAATAATAATAATAGAAATAAAGTGCACAATACATGTAATGTGCTTGAATCAACCCAAAACTGCACCTGCCCTCCACCCTCTGGTCCATGAAAAAATTATCTTCCATGAAAATGGTCCCTGGTGCCAAAACAGTTAGAGACCACTGGTTTAGAGAATAATGACAAGAGAAAAGGTTTGTACATGTTCAGTACAGGCATAATTATTTTTCCAAATATGTTTGATCCATGGTTGGTTGACTCCATGGATATGGAACACATGGATACAAACGGCCAACTGTATTTCAGAGTTGGGAGCTTTGGGAGGCAATTAGGATTAGATAAAGTCATAAAGGGGGGGCATTAGTGGTTTTGGAAGAGTAGAGAGACCTGAGCTGGGATGCTCAGCCCCTTTCCATGTGATGTCCTATGCCACCTTGCGACTCTACACAGTCTTCAGCAAGAAGGCCCTCACCAGATGCACTCCCTCAGCTTTGGACTTCCCAGCCTCCAGAACCGTAAGAAATAAATTTCTTTTCTGTATAAATTATTCAGTCTCAAGTATTCAGTTATAGCAACAGAGAGTGGATTAAGATAGGAACTAAAGGGAGAAAATGAAAAATGTACAATTATGGTTGGAGATTTTAATATCATCCCACAGTAATTCATAGAACTAGTAAACAAAACATCAATACGTATATATAAAATCTAAACAACACTATAAACTAACTTGACCTAACTGGCAATTATAGAACAATACACCCAAGGTTTGCAGAATATGCATTCACATTATTTTCCAATACACATGGAATATTCACTATGCTATAACATATAGCTGGCCATAAAACTAATCTCGATTAATTTGAAAGATTGAAATAGTACCGAGTATGTTCTGTGAGTACAATGAAATTAAATTAGAGATCAATAATGGTAAGATATTTGGAAAAGCCCCAAATATTTGGAAATTAAACAATATACTTCTAAGTAACCCATAGGTCATGGAAGACATCATAAAGGAAATTAGAAAGTACTTTGAACTAAATAACAGTGAAAATATAGCATGTAAAAATTTCCGGGATGAAGATAAAGCATTATAACTTGACATATTTATACTAAGAAAAAAAAAGGTTTAAAATCAATGTTCTGGCTTCCAACTTGAGAAGCTGGAAAAAGAAGGGTAAACTAGACCTAAAGTTAGTAATGAAAAGGAAATAATAAAGATAAAAGTAGATATCAATGAAATAGAAAATAGCCAAAGAAAATGGAGATGACAAAAGAGTCAGTGAATTTGAAGAAGACAGATGAATAGAATTTCTATAATCTGAATTAGAGAGATAAAAAGATTGAATAAAAAAGAGAATAAAGCAGAATGGAGCAGAGTTCTGTTCCCATGGGACAAGATCAAAAGATCTAACATCTATGGAATTGAGGTCCCAGAAGGAGAGAGAGAGAGCAGAAAATAAAGTCTGAAAATATAATGGTTGAAAATCTCCATTTTGTGAAGACCTAAATGTACAGATTCAAGAAGATCAGTAACCCCAAGAATTAATACAAAAAAAATCACATCTAGGCAAATCATAGCTAAACTTCTAAAAACCAAAGATAAGGAGAAAAATCTTGATAGTAGCCAGAGAGAAATGATACATTACATGCATGGTGACAATGATTGAAATTCCCACAACTTCTCATCAGTAACCATGGAAGCCAGATGATAGTGGGAAAACATCTGTAATGTGCTAATTGAGAAAAAAGGTCAATCCAGAATTCTGCCTCCAGTGAAAATATTCTTCAAGAACAAAGATGAAATATTGACATTCTCAGATTAAAAAACCTGAGAGAATTCATTGTCAGTAAACCTGCACTACAAGAAATGCTCAGGGCACTTCTTTAGGCTAAAGAGAACTGACATCAGATGGAAATTTGAATCTTTAGGAGAAATGAAAGCACCAGAAATGGTAACAATCTGTGTAAATATAAAAACCTTCCCACAAAGAAAACTCCAGGCCCAGATGGCTTCACTGGTGAACTCTAACAAGAATTTAGGAAGAAATTTAACAGTCTTAAAAAAACTCTTTCACCCAAAAAAGGAGAAAGGAACACTTCTCAACTTGTTCCCACCAACATGATCAA
Source organism: Mirza zaza (assembly GCA_008750895.1). Taxonomy (NCBI): domain Eukaryota; kingdom Metazoa; phylum Chordata; class Mammalia; order Primates; family Cheirogaleidae; genus Mirza; species Mirza zaza. The sequence continues at coordinate 74,360 of VSMD01077935.1, read as the reverse complement.
GGACATTAGAAGAAAAGAAATTATCAATGTCCCTCGTGAATATAGAGCAAAATATTCAAAATATCAAATCCTGAACAAAATATTAGCAAATCCAGTCTAGCAATATATACAAAGTATAATACATCATGACCAAAAGAGGCTTATCTCAAGAATCCAAGAATGCCTTAAAATCAAATTAAATTCAGCATATAAACAGAATAAAGGAGAAAAACCAATATATATACAAATCAACAGATGCAGACAAAGTCAGAGCTGCCAACTCAGGCAGTTGATGTCATCCACAAGAGTGGAAAATCATGGTGCCTCACCTAGTTTCCAGATTGATATCAGTTCATAGTTCCAGAGCTCACTGATTGAAGGCAATTGTGACTTTTAGGGAGCACAGTAAGGTTCCCACTGAACTAGAGATTGTGGCTACCACTTGGCAGTGCTGGGGTCTTTATGCCAATGAAACCAATAGGAAAAGAATAAGAAAAGAAAGGAGTTACTGGGGAGGGGGCAATCAACTCTAGTTACCATGAGGAACTAGGTTTGCTGCTTCATAATGGGGACAGGGAAGAGTATGTTAGGAGGTGAGAGGAGTCCCCCAGGGCATATTTTGGTGTGGCTGTGCCAGTGGGCAGCTCTAACGATGATGGCTCTACACGGTCAAGGAAACTATGGGTTCAGATGCTTTGGAGATGAAGGCCTAGGTCATCCCACCAGAGAAGCAACACAGACCAGTCAAAATGGATGCTGGATGAAGGTAGTGATGACCATCAGTTAAAACAAGCCCAGGACCAGCTACAGTAGTATAGACGCGGCAGGTTTGGCTTGCTAACTCTCTGGTATGCTTTGAATGCGTCCCTCAAATTTCATGTGTTGGACACATAATCCCCAAATTCATATGTTGATTATATATGGAGGTGGGGCCTTTGGGAGGTAATTGGGATTAGATAAGTTCATCAGGGTGGAGCCCTCTGATGGGACTGGTGGTTTTATAAGATGAAGAAGAGAGACCTGAGTGGACATCCTCTTGCCTTCTCACCACGTGATGCTTTCTGCCGTGTTATGACACAGCTAGAAGGACCTCACCAAATGCTACCCCCTTGATCTTGGACTTCACAGACTCCAGAACTGTAAGCTAAGTAAACTTCTTTTCTTTATAAATTAACCAGTCTATGGGAGTCCTGTTATAGAAGCAGAAAATGAACTGAGACCTTCTCTTTAAGTCTTTTCAGGAGAATGCAACTTGCCACCACCTTGAATACCTAGATTTGCATCTCCCCTCTTGGAGAGGAATTGAAGGTGTCTTGCTCCGAATGAGATCCATATATTACAAGTGGATATGGGTAGACGTGAAATGCACCAGGGGTGGACTGTACTGGACTCAGTTTGCATGCCACCCCAGGTCCATGTGGCCACATCTTCCTCTACCTCAGCTCTGGTACCCTGCCTTGTTCTCTCGCTGAAGAGCCTTAGCAAGAGCTCGCGCTGTGGTTCCCACAGCAGTAAAGACAGATTGCTGTCACTGCTGTCAGCGCCACTACAGATGGAGGATCCTAGAAGGTAGTACTGCATAACCAGGACACACTGACAGCTCTGCTGGTGCCCTTGACCCCCAGAAACTTTGGCTTTTCTACAGGTTGCTTGGAGAGGCCAGTTTACACATCTCAGAAGAGCAACAGAGGAAATGCTCTATAGAGTTGACTTTGACCGGTGGGAGTTGGGGCCAGGAAAGAGGCAGCAAATAAATTCTTTTCCATTCCTCTTAAGAAATGACTGTTAAGAGATGCATCAGATGAACTACTCATTCGTTCATTCATTCATTCGTTGATTCATTCATTTATTTTTGATTGTTATGGGCAAATAATAGTATATATTGATGGGTTACATGTGATGCTTTGATATGAGCGTACTCGATGTGTAATGATCGAATCAGGGTAATGGTCAAATCTGTCAGCTCAAGCACTCATCATTTCTTTGTGTTAGGAACATCCCAATTCCACTGTTTTAGCTATTTAAAAATACACCATAAATTATTGTTAACTATAATCGCCCTACTGTGCCGTAGAATACCAGATCTCATTCATCCTCTCTAACTGTGTTTTGTATCAGGTGAACTATTAGGATCAGAAGGTGATCTGCAAGACTGAGCGGCCACTTGCGTTTGTTATGAAAATCCCTTTTTGTTAAACGTCCCCTTCTATTTGTTCCCCCCGTTTCCCTGCCTCGGTCTCTCTTTTCCCTGGGCTTGCACTCCCCAGTAAAATGTTAGCCAGCGAGCTTCTGCCCCGGGCAGGCTGTCTTCTGCAGGGAACCTGTGCTAAGACGGGTGGCAGCAATGGCATCACGCGGTTGTTGAGGACGCTGATGCAGTCGGGACGAGGCTGGCGGAGGTGGTGGCCTGTCGGAGAACGCTGGTGCCTCGGGCGACCACGGCATGGGTGGTGTCCTGACGGCTTACACATGTTTCCTAAGGATGACGAAAGCCCGGGGACTCCAGGGCTATGGTAGATCGTGTTCACTCACGCTTGGCGTCCTTCTCTTTAGGGTTCTCTTCCCTAGGGGAGGATTGTGTATCCCCATCGTTTTGAACCGGAGCACGGCCGTGTGACTTGCTTTACCCAATAAAGACGCCGTAAAAGCAGCCCGTGCTTTGGCCACCTTCTCTCTCCTTCCGTCGCCACGGTGACAGTGTCTGGTAGGGGCTGCTCCTTCCGCTCCGTTCCTGGAGCAGAGCTGTCACTGACCCGTGACAGACATGCAGCACGGTGGGAAATGACCCTTCGTCGTTCAAAGTCCACACGATCTTAGGGAGTTTGTTATCACAGCATGGTCTAGTGCACCCTGGCAAGTGGGGAAAATGACTGCCTCAAACAGTTGTGTTCTGCCTTGAAAAAAATTTCTGGATGGAAGTTTCGGGGAGAATCATAACCCATTTTAATCTGGGCAAAAGAGAAATGGGGAAAACCGTCGACATGGGCCGCAGCAGCCACTCAGTCATCCCCCAGTTGCATCAGAACTAGGGGGGGGGGTCTTTGGGAGCTTGGGAAGTTCTCCTGATTCCTCAAGAAGTGGATCCATGCTCACCAGCTGCCGTGGAGCTGGCAGTGGGGCTGTCAGGCTGGGGCGGCGAGTGGCAGGAAGCCCTCCAATGTCCTTGAATCCTGCTTGGCTAATGCAATCAGCTGGTGAGGCGGGAGCCGGCTCTCCACTCCCCCTCTCCCTAGCCCATAGGGGGTTCCTGCTAATGATTAGCTTGGGCTGATTCTCATTAGTGCTCTTTATTTACAGGCAGATGAATCAATTATGGAAAGCACGGTTTTCTCTTTTCGGTCCATTTTGTGCTTCATGTTCTATCTGCTGGTGTTCTGGGCGCAGAGCGCAGAGCCCCGTCCTTCTCCGGGTGATCAGCCTGGCGAGGGAGGAGGGTGTGTGTCCCGGCGGGGGCGTGGGGGACGCAGGGCTGGAAGATGGCTTCATTAGGAACAGTCAAGGGGTGGAGACTTGGAGAGCAATGATCTAATTGAGTTTGCATCCTCCTTCATGTCCCCACCTCGCCCAGAATATGCAAATTCTGATTAAACCAGGAGCTGGGAGAGACAGTGCTCTATCTCGAGGATTGTAGTGCTCCCTTGCTAACAGGCAGAAGCACAACTTACACCAGCTTCTAGAGGCAGCTGCTGCAAGGCGCGTACTCGTGCTCCTTGACCTACATTATCTCTGTCTTTGTAAAGGAGGTAGCGTGTGTGTGTGTGTGTGTGTATGGGGGGGGGTGTGAGTGCATGAAAGAAAACTGGCAAGTATGTGAATATTCCTGCAGGCAACACCTATTTACTGAGCACCTCCTATGTTCTATCCTATTAGGGAGTGGAAACACCTGGGCGAAAAGCAGTCATGACCCTCTTCCCTCTAGTCTGGAGGAGAAGACAGAGTTGGGACAATGGAAGATGCAGTCATGCATCTAAGGGAGATTCAACTGGGGACCCCGCCTTGCCTGGATGGCCAAGGAGGAGACCTGGGAATGGGTAGCGATCAGTGGTAGCAAGTGCGTTTGCACAAAATACAAGCTTGTGTGTGCGTGTGGGTGCATACATATACACAGGGTGCACACACACAGTAAGATTCTAGGGAACTGAGTAAATAAATTAGTCCACAGAGAAAAATTTTCCATGTTGCCAAGTATATCCTCCATTAAACACCCAGATGATTTTATTGCCAACAAATTAGATGTTGATTTTTAGAAAATTAATTTTATGTTTCCCCGCCCTCCAAAACAGCCTAAGTAAGTATCGCTTTCTTCATAGTTCGGGGTCTTCCCTGTAATGTCACGACTGTACGGTGCTTGGAGAGAGGGCTTCCTCGGGAGTCACTTGGGGGTGTATAATAATTTTATCCTACTGAGATGGCTTCAGACTGCTTTGCGTTTTGAGTTCTTGTGCCTGCTTTTTATAGTTTGCTGTCTCTTTCCATGCTCTCGGGCTGTCAACTGTCACTTCCTGCAGCTGTCAGAAAACCTGGCTTTGGCAGGCCTCCCCACTATCAGCATCTGCCCCACCCTACACACACACACACACACACACTCTCTCTCAGGGATCTGGTCTGATCAGGTGCTGCCTGGCAGTCAGCTGACTTGGCTTCCCCTCGCTGTAAGGCAGCCACCCCCTGGACCACCGGCACCAGCTTCACCTGGGCACTCGTCAGAAAAGCCCATTCTTGGGCCCCATCCCAGACCTGCTGAATCAGAAACTCTGGGGGTGGGACCAGCCATCTCTATTTAACAAGCTGTCCTGGTGAGTCAGATGTCCCCAAAGTCTGAGAAACAGGGCTGTAAGGAAGGGTAAACAGAGTCCCAGTGAGGGCCGTGGGCTCTCCCCTGTGCAAGCTGAATGCATGCGTTTCAGAGCGTCAGCTACGCCCCGTTCTGTGCAGCGAGGGGCCGCGTGCCCTCCCGGTCTCGGCTGTGCTCAGCGTGGTTGGGTTGCTCCAGGACAGCTGACCCGCAGGAAGCTGCGGTCCTGTAAGTGTGCGTGAGCGGGAGTGTATACAGGGTACGAGTAAAGCATGGCCAGAAAAAGCCGGGGCTGCCCAGAGAGATGCGGCTTGTGCTCAGGTCGCCAGTGCTCAGCTGCTGGAGTTTCTCACGTCGTGGTTTCAGAGCCCCGGCCTGAACTCTCCAGCTTAGGGTCCTGGCGGTCTTCAGGCGGCAGAAGGGTCTTCTGGGTCTCTCTCTCTCTTGCACACACATAGTAGCTGCCTGGGGCCCAGGCTGGGTGTCAGGAACACTCTGAGAGGCACCAGCTGCTAGTGACACTGCCAGAGACTCTCTGAAAGGAGCTGTTGGGAAGGACAGCTGGGAGTTGCGTGGGAGCCTCTAAGATGCATGGATTTGGGTTTGTAAACATGGGCCTGTTAAATTTAGGGTGGGCCACGGGCTTAGGAGAGCTCCGTAGCATCTTTTGGCAAGTGCTGCACATTTTGAGTGGTTTTAAAACATTGCTTATTCCTTATATAGTAGGAGGCCTGTTTTAGCACAGCTTGTCGTCAGAGGGAGGAGAGAGGAGGGCATTGGCACTGGGTGAACACCCACTGTGTGCCAGGTGCTTTGCATAAACCTGCGCATTTTGTCTTTACACCCTCCCCAAAGGGCTGGGCCTTATTAGCTCTCATTTGGAGCAAAGGTCTGGGCCCAAGGGGTGTCCATGACCAAGTCCTTGCTGACTCCAGTACTCATGTGGAGGGCATGTGCTGTGTGTAGCCAAGACTGTGGAACTGGGAGGTGACACAGTAGTGGTGAGGACCCTCTGCTCACAGTGGGAACACAGAGTCATACTTCTGACACCAGGCTCAGATGCTTGGCCTTCATGGCTGACCTGCCCAGTTTGCTTACATCAGTATTTGCTAGAGAGGGAGACAGAAAGAGAGAGAGACAGAAATAGATGGATAGATAGATAGAGAGATACCTTTCAAACATGAATCCCATGAGATGCTCCTCAAATTCAAGGCCTCACTAGCCAAATCAGTTTGGGAGTTGTCATTAGCTGTCTACATTCTAGGTTTAGAGGGTATGATTCAAATCATCCCAGGCAGTTTCAACTGGAGATGCAGAACGAGTAGGAGATACATTTAAGAGACTTATTGCAAGGAGTTAGGTGACATGATTGTGGGGGCCAGCTGGGCAGGTCTGAAGTCCCAGGGTCAGGCTGGACCTCTCAGGCATGGGGCTAAGCCTCTCTCTGCAGGTGGATTCTTCTTCGGGAAAACCTCAGCTCTGCCCTTAAGGTCATTGGACTGATTGAATCACGCCAACCCAGATTATCTAGGATAACTTCCCTGATATAAAGTCAACTGATTATAGACCTTAATCACATCTACAAAATACATTCCTGGCAACATCTAGATTACTGTTTGAAGTTGACATCTAAAACCGACCATCACACAAATAAACACACTGAGAAGTCCCCCACTAAAGACCTCTCGGTTTTGGCAAATCCATTGTTTCCCTAAGTTGTCTGAACAGCTCCCAGCCCCCTATTCCCCACCCTCCCCAGCAGCCATGTACACCCCATGTTCCACAAGACCCCCTGGAAATGGCCCTGCCTCGGAGGGGCTGCACGGCAGGAAGCCCAGAGCACGAGGCTGCCCCATCTCCAGGGGCTCCAGGGCAGGATCTGTCCACCTGGGACCTATCGACATTTGGGGCCAGAGAGTTCTTTGTTGTGGGGTTGTCCCGTGCATTGTAGGACAGCATCCCTGGCCTCTACCCACCTGATGCCAGTAACATCCCCTCCTCCCCAGCTGTTACCTCCCAAGTGTCAAATGTCCCCCAGGGGATGAAACGACCACTGCTGAGACCACGAGTGCAGAGGAAGAGGTCAGGGACCACACGGGGCTTTCCGGGCCCGGCTGCCTGACTTGGAATCACACCTCTGTATCATCTTTATTTACTTGTGTCCCATGTGTTCCAAGGATCTAAGCGGTTACATTTGCCATTTAATAGCTCACTTTTGTGAACCCCAGTTTGCACCCTGGCAAAATGGGGATCACTGTAGCACTTATCTTGCCGGGTTGTTGAGGGATTCATTGAGGCAGACTGTGCAGGGAGCCTGGGTCTTGGCAGATCTTCCACGTATGTGAGTTCCTTACCCTTCCAAAACGGAAACCGAGTCTCGCAGTTAGGTTTTCATGGGCTTCTTGGGATAGTGGAGCTGGAAGAATCTTAGCCATCGCCTGGCCCATTTTCCAGATGAGAAGACAAGCCTGGAACCTGCCTGAGCTGTGGAGCCTCCCAGGTGAGGACACCTCAGTGTGCTGCCCGGTCAGGAGAGAAGCGCTTAGGGCGTGGGGAGGCTCTAGGGCCCGGCTGAAGGCTCAGCAGCCCCAGACTCCTGTCCAGGCCTCCCCTGGAGGCTGCTCAGGTCCCCCTTTCCCGCAGGCTGTGGTGCAGAAGCTGGAGCACCGTGCACCAGAGATTTATGAATGGTCCACCCCTGTGCAGCTCCAGGCCGGGCCTTGCCAGGAAGTTTATTAATGGGCTTTCATCTAGCACTTTAAGATTACGAGCTCTATCTGTTCCCCGCTCCTCGGCCGGATGTGAGGAGGTGCACCACATCAGCACAATCTTCCTCCTGGCCTGGCACGAGGCTTGGCAGAGTCGGGTGATCTAGATGCTGTCCTTCTGGGCTCCATTGGGATTAGGTCCCACAGCCCTGCCTTCTCCCCTCTCCGCGGTCTCTCAGCTCTCTGGGAGGGAAACATCCTATTTGTAGCATCTTCCGCAGTGAGACTGGGACCACAGGCCCTGGGGGTTGCTGAGAATGCTGGTCTTGGGTCGGAAGCTAGGGGCTCCGGGCTTCCCCGCCTACCAGCCGGATGACCTGGGGGAGCCACTGTGCCTCTCGGAAACCCGGTTTCCTCATCTGTAAGATGGGATAATAGCCGCTTCGTAGGATGGTTGTGAGTGTTCACCGAGACCCAGCTCGGAGGGGCTTAGTAGGGGCTCCCTCTTTCCCTCTCCCTTGCCCAGCACAGGGCCGTGAACTGGATTAGGCCTTTCTGGTTATGTGCCGGGGGGCATGGATTGATTGCCAGGGGGGCAGAACCCTCAAGGGTGGAAGCCAAGCCACTTAGTTACCCCAGAGGGTGCAGCTTCAGAGGGGCTCCTGCTCTGTCCTTCAGAAGGATGTCACTCCCCAGCCAACGAGGGCTTAAGGAGGGACCCTGAGCCCCATGCCCTCATACCCTGGGGCCATCCTTGCTGATGCCAGGAGAGAGGCTGAGGAAGGGAGGCTCTTAGCATTGCATCTCTTGGCATTTCTAGGGTGTTAATCATTTATCAGTAAAGGAATGAATCCAGAGCCTCTTTTCCTTAACAGTGGTCTGAAGTGGCTGCCTCTGCACCTCCTGAGTGGCTTGTAAAAATACAGATTCTGGGACCCAGAATCTGAACTATCAGGGCGAGGCCCAGAAGTTTGCTTATGAGACGAGCCCCGGTTGCTTCTGCCGCACGGGCAGGCCTGGGAAGGGCTGTGTGGACACCCGCACACCCAGACCCCATCTTCGTGGGCCGGGCAGGGGTCCCGAGCCTATGCGGCTGGCCGTCTGGTCAGTTCTGTGGGGAGGCAGGGCCTGCTCCCTTTGAAGGATGAGGGGCAGGCCCGAGGGACGAAGAGCCTGTTCCCCCAGGTCACAGAGGCTGGGAAGTCTTCTCACTCCCCTCCCAGCAGTCCTGCCAGGACACCGGGAGGCTGCCCGTCAGAGCTCTGGCTGTCCGTTTCCTGCAGTTTTGATTTAGGAGGCTGGCCCGGAACAGCCCTGAAGTGCCCTCCAGCTCTGACATGCTATGCTTTCGGGAAAGGAGCTCCAGAGACCAGAGGAGCAGCTAGTCGTCTCTGTCCTGGGGGCGGCGGAGCTCTTGGTGGCGCAGATTTGCCGATCCTAGAGGGCAGGGCAGAGCTGCAGAGTGGTCATTCCTGTGCTGTATCCAGCCCGGGAGCCCCAGCATATACCTGGTGGGCTTGAGCCAAGAGGGGGCCCAGCTACCTTGTCACTGAATTCCCTGTCCCTCGCCATACCCTGCCCCCCTCCAAAGCTGTGCACCGCCAAGCAGCCATCAGCCTAAGTAAGATGGGCCAGGCCCTGTGTGGGGGTGACATGTTGGGAACCCCTTTCTACCCGCACAATGCAGTCCCCACCTGCCTCTTCTGGGCTGTTTCTCCATTCAGCAAACGTTGGCTAAGTACCCACTCTGGGCATAAAAGTCACAGTCCAGGAGCCTCAGGAAGCCACAGGCTGGAGGGGAAGAAGACAGACACACCAGCCCAGAAGAGCTTTGCACTATCCCAGGCTGCTCGATGGGCAGACATGTGCCAGGGCTGCGGGTGGCCTCCCCGCAGACGCAGCTGGGAGAGGTCGGGAGGGCTGGGCCCTGGCTTCTCTGCCAAGGAGATGGACTTGACGTTGAGGTCTGTCCTTCTGCACCACACCTGTCCCTGGTCCGTGGAGACCTCCAACTCTGGCCACTTCTAGGTTCCGACTTGGGGGTGTAGAACCCTGAATTCATTATCGAGGGAGCCTAGAGCTGCTCTCCCGGCTGCCCTCCTATTAAGTCCCTAGCAAGCAGCTGCCGCCTTAGCTGGAAACTCCTCCGCCCTGATGAGGATGGTGCTCTCACCTCCTCCTTCCTTGGCCTAGCACAATCTGGCCTCAGAGGGGCCCTGGGGGAAAGGAATGCAAAGGAGCCTGGCAGTTTAAAAGCCCCATAATTGCTCTGCTGGTTTCTAGCACCACTTTGCGCTTCCCAAGTTAAAGAAAGTTTACAAGGCCCCGGAAGTAGCTCAGGTGCCAGCAGGCTCTGGAGATACCAGCTAGGGTAGGAGGGGGAGGAGAAGAAGGAAGAGAAGGGGAAGGAGGAGGAAGGGGAGGAGGATGGGAGAGAAGGAGGAGGAGGGAGGAAAGGGATGAGGTGGAGGAGGGGGAAGCGTTGGGGAAGGAGGAGGAGGGGAAGAGGGTGGGAGAGAGAGGAGGGGAAGAGAAAGAGGGAGGAAGGGGAGGAGGGAGAGGAAGATGAGGAGGCAGAGACAGAAGGAGGAAAGGGAGGAGGGGGAGGAAAGGAGGAGTGGCCAATGTGGGCTAGGCAGCAAGAGGAGGGACAGGTTGGACACATTCCTGCCCTCGGGTGGCTTATGCCTCTGTAAGCCAAGGTTACAGATAACTACAGCTGAGACCAGCAGAAGGCAGAGCAGGGAGGAGGGCTTACAGTGGGCGAGAGGCTTTGGAAGGAGTGTGGCACAGGAGAAAGACTTAGGAGCAGACTGACCTGGGGGCCCGGCTGTCCCACCGGTGGGCAGGGTATTCTCTGCAAGTCACAGAAATGCTCTGAAACTCCAACTTTCTGTATTAGAAAATGGGAATCATCCAACTGAAGTAATAAGGCCGGAGTGGTGATTAAATAAGGAAATAGAAGTAGAAGACCTTGTGTGGAGCAGGAATTCAACGCATGGCCACCACCGCTGTTAGCATTTAGAGCAGGCATTGGCAAAGGGTGACCCTTGGACCGAATCTGCTCCGCCGTCTATGTTTGTATATAGCCTGTGAGCTAAGAATCAGTTTTACATTTTTAAATGGTTGGGGAAAAAAAAAAAAAAACAAAGAAGAATATTTCATGACGCGTGAACATTGCATGAAATTCAAGTTTCCATGTCCATAAATAAAGTTTTATTGGAACACAGCCATGCTCGTTTGTTTACATGTTGTCTGTGGCTTATTTTGCTCCACAGCTGCAGGATTGAGTAGTTTGTTGTGACAGAGACCATATGGCCCAGAAAGCCTAAAATATATACCGTGTGGACCCTTCCAGAAAAAGTTTGCCAACCTCTGATTTAGAGGAAGGAAGGAGAGATTGAACTGGGCATTGCAAACGATTGGCCTCGAATGGTGGCAGGAGGACCATGGGTGGCCGTGGGTGGAGGGTTGGGGTGGTGAGGCTGTAGGTCTTAGGTGTGCTGGATTAGGGGGCAGAGACTACTACAGGCAAAGTGAACCACATGCACACTCAGAAGGTAAGTGGAAGAATAGCTTCCATTGTGAACCAATTTCTCTTTCTCTAGCAGAATCAGGACAGGTAGGAGGCTGGACTCAACAGGAATCTTCCCTAAATAAGGGCTGTGTGTTTCAGGGACGGGGGTGTTCCTGGGCTTGGCTCCCTGAGCTAGTTTCCTGGGAAGCACGATACAGTACCCTCTTTTCAAAGCCCTGAAGGTAGATAGAATTAGAGCCAAAGAAACATGACAGGAAAAAAGGCATGAGTCTGCGTGGACTAGGCCCCCAGAAGTTGTGGGCAGCGGGCCCCAACCATGCAGCAAATTCCCATCTTTCTTCTGTTAACAGTGGCAGCTGCTGACCCAACCCTACACTACTGTCTGCAAGCCTCGGAGGCTACCCACGCTCCCCACTCTGCCGAGGACCCCAACTTCAACCGCAAGGAGACTAAGCAACCTGCAGTGAAGGCCCCCAACATCCCTCCTCCCCTCCTTGGCCTTGCTTCATTTCCCAGGGTTTCTTCCCGCTGCCTCCAAGGACAAAGAGTCCCTTTCTCTGCTCAGGCCAGGTTTCCTAGCCATGCTTTGATCTCATCCCTTCTTGGCTCCCCTGTGCTCTTGCTCTGTTGATGATACATCTTTCTTGTGTTCTTGGTCTTGTGTCCACTGGCACTTTTCCCTGCCTCCTCTTGTTGGGAAGGTGACTAATATTTAATGAGTTCCTATTAAGTGCCAGCAGTCTGCTAGGTGATTGTATATGCTGTTTCATTTGATTCTGACAAGAGCCCTGAGGTAGTGTATTAGTCAGGACTTTTAGTTGCCACTGAAAGAAACTCAACTCAGACTAGCTTAAACTAAAGAGGAAATTTATTAGCTCCTGCCATTGGATGAGCTCATGTTAAGGATGAACTTCAGACGCAGCTAGATCCAGGTCCTTAACTGATGTCCCAAGGAGTTTCTCTCTCTTTTTTAGTTCTAATTTCTTCTCTGTTGGCTTCATTCTCAGATGGGCATACCTCATATGGTGGAAAGATGGCCAACAGCTCCTCTACACTTACACTCTTAACCTTTGTAGCAATTCTCAAGGAAAGAGAAGTGTAGCAAAAATCCCAAGGCTGACTATCATTAGCTTGCCTGGGTCACATGACTTTTCCTGAGCCAATCGCTATGGCCAGAGAGTTGCCAGCCCAGGGCTAGCTCACTGGCCAGCCTGGGGCCATCTTCCCACTTGCTGCAATGAGGGCATCGCCCTATCTAAACCACATGGACTGGGTGTGAGAATGATGTGGCTTCTCAAAGGAAAATCATGGTGTTGACACATACCTTAGAGCACTTTATCTGGAGCCTCCAGACCACAGTGTGGGGAAACGAAGGCTCTGGGCAAGGCTGAGTGGCGGCTGATGGCAGTTAGGGAGTCGGGGGAGACACGGGGCACCGGGACGGATGGCTGGGGAGGGATGGGAGTGTGGACCCAGAGAGAGAGGAATTGACACCACGTGTGTCACCACCGCACGGTTCTGCTGCTGATCCTCCCAAGAGGCAGGGGTGGTGACCAACCCTGCTTTAGACCCTACGGAGAGTGCTGGGTTGAATTTGAGGACAGCTGCAGAAATGTTGCGTAAGAGCTCCGCTCTCCTCCCACACCCCAGCCCCACCCAGCTCTGCTGTGCTTCCAACCTGAGCTCCTGGAGGCTGCGGAGAAGCGGGTCGAACATTCCTAAGTGCTGAACGTCTTAGCCTTGGAGCCCGTGGGAACCTCAGAAGCCGAGTCATCCTCACCTCGTGCAAAAACGCCCTTGTAAGGGCTTCGTCGTTATCACGTCCAAATCTGCCTTTCCAGGAACTCCCAGAGAGTATAGCACCCGGTCTGGCCAATTAACACCACGTGGGACAAGTCCGTGCCCTTTTCCAAGTTAGGGCTGTCCGGGGAAGTGTCAGTGACACCGTGCAGCCCAAACGGCGTCCCTCCCTGTGCGGGTGGCATGGGCTTGGCATGTGCTGGGTGGCCACGCGCATTGTTGTGCGTTCAGGCACCCCGACTGGTGAGTAAACGAGCGGCTATATTTATCTCCGCCTGCCAGGCCCAGGAGCTCCCACGCCAGCGATGAAAAAACAAGCACGCGGGGAGATGCCTCGCATTATTGTGACAAGTAATTAGGGGATGTGAGATGTTCAGAAATTACTTTATTAGACAAATGCTGCTTATAAACCCCACGCAGCAAACATTCCCAGGGAGTCTGTTGTGGTCCCGGGACTCTGCGGCTGGAGGAATTCCAGCTCCCCAGAACCCAGGGGCTCCCCTGCTGCGTCCGCATTCGGGGCCCTGTTTGGACAAGGCCAGGGGTGACGTGGAGTCTGCAGGGAAAGGTCTGAATTTGAATCTCTGCTCTGACCCTTCCTAACTCCATGGCCTTAGGCAAGTCGACTTACTCTGGTAGGCTGTGATTTCTGTCCGGTGAGGTGAGAGTTACGTTTGTTCTCTACTTTTGTGAGTGTCTCCAGTAGACCCTGCCACCAGTAGGGATGAAGGAGGGGGGACAAAGAAGTGGGTGTTGCTAGGTCCCAGGCTTCAGCACCTGCCTATGGGAGCCAAGAGCATCGAAGAGGTGTTTGAGTGTGAACAGAACGTTAATTGAGTGTCTGCTATTGCCAGGGACTGGAATAGCCAAGGATCAGAGTTGAACGTGACTTCTTGAGTTGCTTATCATGCACAGAGAAGACGGAGATCTTAGCGCCAGAGCCATTCGACATGAGTTGTAGCGTCATAGAGCCAGGGTCAGAGAGGGAATGTTCTAGGCTTTCTGGGTCACGCGGTCTCCGTTGCAGCTATTCAACCCCGTAGTGGTGCAAAAGCAGCCTTAGACAATACCTAAGGGTGTGCATGGCTCTATTCTGATGAAACTATTCATGGATACTGAAATTTGAATTTCACATAATCTTCACGTGTCATGGCATATTATTCTTTTGATTTTTTTTTCCCCCAAACACTTAAAAATGTCAAAAACCATTCTTAGCTCATGGTCCGTAGGAAAACAGATGGAGGCCGGATTTGGCCTGTGGGCCGTGGATTGCAGATCCCGGCGTGGCGGAAGAACAGTGGTGTCCGCTAGGCGTGCCGGGACGGCTTTGCCAAGGGGGAAGCTCGGATCTGGTCTCTGAATATGTGAAGGTTTCGCCTGGACCCAGAGCTGGGGGAAGGGAGAGGCGGGTCTTCTAAGCAGAGGGGACCACAGTCGCTGGGGTAGAGGCATAAATGGGGTGTCTGGGGTGGCGGGAAGTTTGGAGTGACTGGATTAGAGGTGCAGGGTGCGGAAGAGGGGCGCTGAGACGGGAGAGAAGATTAGGGTGGGATTGGGAAGCCGTATGAGCCGTGGAAAGGAGCTGGGCACGTCCTGAGGGCCGTGGGGCTCCAGGGGTCAGTCTCTGGACATTTTAGGAGGCTTACCTTGGTCACGGCAGGGGGACCAGGAAAGGGTTGCCCCCACAGATTGGGCGGACAGCCTGTGGGAGCCTGGACGGAGGCGGTAGCAGTGGGGACAGCAGCTGGGAGCAACAGGGGGCAGAGAGGCCGGGAGGCCACCCAGAGGTCCCAGATTCCAGGGGGGTGCTATTCGGGGACTAGGCACCCCTTACCTGCTCTCCCTGTGTGACCAGCAGGTGACTAATGCTGGGGCAGAGTGAGGGTGGGCAGGGCCTCTCGCTTGTGGAAGGCCCACGGCGTTCCAGGCACGGGGCCCGGAGTGTGGACGTTGATTATACAAACTGGGTCATTCTCGTCACACTCAACTAAGTCAAAGTGGGAGGGCCGGGGGAAAAGCGCTCAGGGCGCGTAGCACCTGCTCCAAGAACTTAATTGTCCACATGCCCAGCTGCTGACATGGCCCGCAGTAGCCCTGAGGCCGGCTTTACCCAGGGGCCGCTCAAACAACCTGTTGCGACTCCAAGACTAGTTTTCCCCGCGGCAGCCAGAGCTTGTCAGCTCCCCAAACTCCACTAGTGCCAGGGAGCTTCCTTTCAAGATGGTACTAACCTTTCTCTTTGTAATAAAACTCCCCCTTCTCTCTGTTCTTCAGACGTACCGAAGACCACTCGGGGTGTGTGTATGCCCCAAATTGCAATGCTTTTCTTCCCGTCTTTCCTATTTGAAACACGCTTCAAGAAAAGTATTGGATCATACTGTTTGCTTTCCAAACAAAACATTTAAAATCTAGAGGTTCATTTTTATAGTTTATTTGGCTTTGACAGGAGCTTTATAGACGTCACTGAATCCCACCACTGTCCTACAAGCAGGGTTTAGGGCTCTCACTCTCCAGATGAGAACTCCAGGGCTCAGGAAGACTAAGCGATGGGCCGGGCTGTGTAGCTGGTAAGTGACGGAGGGGAGCTCTGACCTGGGGCTCCTTGCTCCAAGCGCCAGTCTCTGTCAACCTGAGGCTCTGCTGGGGCGGTTTGGGAATGTGGGGAGCCTGGGGCCCGACAGGACATTCTTAGGGGCGCCCACTCACACTGGGGACTGCAGGGGTGGGGTGGGGCACAGCAGGTGACGGGGAGGTGGGAGGGAGCCAGTGATGGGCAGAAGGGGTGAGTAGGTCGTCCACCGGGAACCTGGATTTGTCTCCAGAGCAAGGAGCCACCAGTGTGGCTGAGAGGGACTCTGGCAGACAGCGCTGCGGCCTTCTGTGTGGTCCTCCTTCCTGCAGCCCCGCCAGGTTGGGAGGACGCTGCAGTGTGCCTTGGCCGTGGTTCCGGTCACCCGGCACCCAAAGCTGTCCTCCTAGAACAGATGCCTCCCCAACCAGGCAACCAATCCCTGCCCAGTCACCTGCCCCAGACAATTAGTTCCGCTCTGTCTCTCTCCTGCTGAGCAGAGCCCAGCTCTCCATGGGTTGCCACTGGCTACAGGGAGCGCCTGGCACCACTGGGCCCCAGTCTTCTCCTTCAACCCACTTCATTCAGTCCCCAAGGTGCAGCGGCCCCACCCTCCCCTGCCCCGAGCTGGTGTGGCATCTGCAGCACCCTCCGTGCGCTCGTGCCCAGGGCTGGCCAAGCACTCGTTCTGGGTCACGAAGGAAAGACTGGGCTTTAAGAGAAGCCAGGGGCGTCGAGTCCTAAAGCCAAAGATGGCGGGATATTGGAAAGGCCGACAGAGGAGGCAGGTGTAACGGGAGCCTCCTTAACACGAGATTCTGAATGTGGGAGGTGAGTGCATTGAGGGAACGTCTAAATTAGGGGCGAGGGTCTCGCAGGTACCCGGCCAACCTGGCTGCCCTGAGGACCACGATGGCTCCCCGTTTCGGGGCGCGGTGGGGGCCCTGGTTATGGGGTGGGACTGGAGGGATTCGTTTCTCAGGGAGGGTTTCTTTCAGGGAATGAAGCTATCCAATAAACATTAAAGTGTCCCGGTTTCCATGTCACTTCAGTGACCCCCGGAAGCTCCACAACCTGGAGCAGGTGGATTCACCCTCTAACTCCTGTCTTAGCGATCACAGACTGTGACTTTGAGTAGCCACCGACCCCAGTGTGCGCGATGTCGCCCAGCCTCAGAGCAGCCCTGTGTTGTCATCCCTGTTCTGCAGATGTGGGTGCTGAGGAGCAGGCGTGACGTGCTGGGCTCTCCTGATGGCCACCCTGGCCCTCCAGGCCACCGAGGAAGCCCCCTTTTGAGTTCCATCTCCTAGAGAAAGGCACTGTGTTTGCTAAGTGCTAACCAGGAGCATGAGGTTTAAATTAGATGTTTTATGAAGCTTCTCACAAGGCTAGTAAGTTACCAAGCTAAAAACACCGTGTTCTGTTGTTACTTCACTGCAGGGGTGTGCACCTGTGGTCCTGGTGAAATTATCACCCTCGAGGGTAGCGATTCTGTTTTCTGCCCCGCATAAGCCTCCTTCCTGCCAGGGACCCGCACATAGTAAGTGCTCGGCCAACATTGGCCTGGTTTTCTCTTCCTTCCCCCCACATTTGACGTGCTCGCCCCTAAGTCATTCTGCCTAGGAAGGAAGACATGGAAGGTTGCCAAAGTGTCCCTCAGATCCCCCTCCCTTTGGGCGATTTGAGGGGTATCCACCGCTGACCTCGGGAACAGAGGTCACGTTCATTCCCATGATGCGTCTTCTCACGGGCTTGGGCAATTTAGACTTCGCCTGGTGGGAAGGCAGGTGGGGCAACTGTGGCCTCTCACCGTCCCTTAGGGCTGCAGATTCCCGGATGCCAATTTCTCATCTCTGGCCTGGGTCCACCGCCCACTGCGGGACACCCGTCTCGAGGACTCAAACTCTCGGTCCCACTGTGGGGCTCAGGCAGAGCCGGTGTTTTGTAATGACACGCAGCCCCTATGTCTCCCCCTCTCCCTTCCCCACCCACCTCTGCTTTATCTTCCGTCTACCTAATGGCTGCCACCCTGGCACGAGGGTGCTGCTGGGAGCTGGGGAGGCCCCCTCTTCCAAGTTCTCGCTCCTAGCAGAAGGGCACTGTGTTTGCTAATAGGTGTTAAATGGGAGCATCAAATTTTAATCAGCTTCTTAATGGAGTCTGGGGACCTGGGGGAGTTCTCGAGTCCTGCATTGCACTGCTTGCCCGAGCCAAGCTGGACGCGGTGAGTGGGAAGGCGGGATGAGCAGCTGCTGTCACAGCCAGAGCTACTGGAAGACGAGGTGGTGCTGGTCCAGGCCACGGCCACCTCCGCCCAGAGCTGAGGGCAGCACAGCTCCAGTGGCGGGTGTCATCACTGTGACTACTCATGGTGACCCATTCACCGCTGGCTTCCTCTTGGTGGGAAGCAGGGCTGGCAACAAATGTGAACGGGGAGACCACCGGAGTCGGAAGACCCTGGTGCATGTCGTGGGCTTTTCCAGTGGAGTGGATGACTGTGGACAAGACCCTTGGTGTGGTGGCTCGTCACCATAACGGTCCCCAGTGAATCAGACCTCACCGTGTCCTTACTCTTTTGCAACAGGAGGCTGCCGCTCCTCCCATGGACAGGCAGAGTGCATTTCTCCGTCTCCTGGACACTGGGCTGGCCTGTGGCTTCTTTGACCAACAGAATGCAGCAGAAATGTCACTGGGTGAATTCTAGAGCTTAGGCCTTAAGAGGCCTTGTGGCATTTGCTTTCTGCTCTCTGGGAATGCCGCCTTGAGACCAGCAGGAAGGAAGCCCTTACGGCCTGCTAGCAGGTGACAGCCCATGTGGCGGAGAACCAAGGTGCCCCGTTCACAGCCAGCATGGGAGGGAGGCCATGCTTGACCTTCAGCCCAGTCGCGCTGTCAGATGGCGCAGCCCTATGGGCGGTCCCAGGTGAGCCCTGCAGGAGAACCACCCAAACTGCAAACCCACAGGTTGTGAGAAATACAAAACATCATAGTGTCAAGGCAGTTTGGGGACCTTGTTGCTTATGAATAGAAAACTGAATCGATGAGCTTCTTGCACCTGGGATTCTCAGACGTAGTGTAGGGCTGGTGCTGAGCACCTTGTCCTGGGGAGCTGGTCTGGGAGAGGGCCCTGGCCAGTGCCGGGGCACAGCAGGTCTGCCTGGGAAGAGGAGCGCTCGGTGCGGCGGGGACGGGAGGCGATGAGGCTGGCGGGGAAGGGCCTCGGCCGCTGTGTAAGGAGATGTGGAATCATTCCGTGGCGGCGGCTGGGACCAGAGGCGAGGAGTGAAGTGCGAGACATTTCAGAGACGAAACGGCGGGACTCGATGAATGACTGGTACGAGCACGAAGGATGAGTCAGAGATGACTTGGAGGTTGCCAGCTTGGGCGAGGGAACAGACTCGCTGCCGAGGAGGGAGAAGGGGCGCGAGGCTGCAGGCGAAGATGCGCGGTTCAGCTGTGCCCGGTGTGAGAAGGAGACGCGGGACATGGCGTGGCGTGTGCACCTGGGTTCAGAGGCCGGGCCGGCGCTGGAGAGGCAGGGCTCACTGGAGCAGGGAGCCCCGGAAACCTGGGGGTTGGGGACACAGGACCATTGACGCCAGGGTGTCTCCAGGGACTCAAGTGAAGTCCGGCTGGAGTAACAGCCTGGGTGGCCGTCCCTGCATGGCCTTGTAAAGACCCTGTCTTCAGCGGGTGAGACCATCAGGAAACCCTTGGTTTGGGGAGGAAATGTGGAGCATCAAGGGGGCCTCGTAGGTGGGTGGCTTCCCCACGTCCTCGGTGCCGATTCTGAATCTCAGTCTACGATCTGATCTAACTTTAGAAAGCCCGTCTACACAACTCAACAAGCAGGTGCTCCCTGCAGTGCCCTCCTGGCCAAGGATTCATGGATGATTCTTTTTCCTCTCCCTTCTACTTTTTTGTACATTCCAAGTTTTCTATAATGAACATTCAATACTTTCTTTTTTTGGTATGCAATATTTTTAAAGGAGTAAAAAAACAAATCATAAAAATAAATCAAAACAAGAAGCTTTAAAGCTGGAGATTCAGAGCCTAACTTCTAGGAAAAGGGGTGTTCCTGGTACAGCTCTGCTCCCAGACACAGGACCCCACCAAAGAGCAGAGTCCAGGGAAGACAGAGTGGGGGCCACGGTCACTCTCCTCGGGAGCTGCAGAGACTGATCCAGCGTAGCGGGGCTCCTGGAAAACGAAGCGCAGCTAGGGGAAGGTGTTGGTGGCGGCTGGGAAGGGGAGGGTGAGAGAAGTAACCTGGTTTTGACAGGCCTTTTGGGAGAGCCGGTGTTTTAGGTACTTGGTTCTGAGTCGGTCATAGCTGATGTGTGTTGGGAAGTCCTAGTGGGCCAAGCTACAAGGTTGGGTCCTCCAACCAAGGAAAATGACACAGTTCAAGTCACCAAATCTTGAGGCCAGGCATGGAGGCATGAAATTTAATCTGGCAGGAGAACTTCTGGGGGCACTGGGCAGTGGGAGGAAAGTCCGAAGCTTTACTCCTGGTCTGAGATTTGAGTAGACGCAAGAGAGCTGCCTGGGTTCCGGGTAGGGGGAGGGAGAGGAGAGGGACTAGGTGAGGAGGCCCAGGAATCAGCCAGCTGACCTGCAGTGGGCCTAGGAATGGTGCCAGGTGGTGGAGAGTGAGAGAGGCTGAATCTTAATGCCTTTCCTCAGATCTTAATGCCTGCCCTCAGATCACCCTGGCCCCGGGCGACCAAGGCCCCCTGGTGCTGGCTAGCCCATGCAGGCTGCTTTCATCCTCCGCTTGCTGTTGGAGAAAGGGCCCCTGAGGTGTGCCAGCCTGCTTCTCCACACTCAGATCAGGCTGGGGCCGAGCGTGCTGGCGGCTGGGTAGAGTTGGACAGAGGGGCTGGAGAGAGGAGAATTCAGCCCTGGGGAAGGAGACATTGCACACACAGCCTCTTCTGTCCAGAGGGGCCGTTACTCCTGCTTCTCCTTAGAAGAGCAGTCATCTTGAAAGAGGGAAATCCACTCACCTCATTGCTTTGAAAGATCCACTTTTAGCTTGCTATGAAGCAGAAGGCTGTGTGAAAGTTGGTATTAGTGTGACTGCCCCTGCAAGGGCATTGGGTCCTTCCTACCTGATGAACACCCATTTCCCCTGGTGGACTGTTGTATGTCGTAGTTACGGCTGCAGTGACAGGTACGGTTTGTTGACTGCTTAGCTGACACCAGGCTCCTTTGAAGCACTTTACAGCTAGCATCCATCTCATCCTATGGTGACCCTACTGTCCCTGTTTTGCACACAAGGAACCAGCGGTGCAGAGAATTATCTTAGTTCTCGGTGCCTGGAGGCTGATGCACGCGTCTGCTCCAGAGCCCACACCACAGACCAGTGTGCTGCCACGCTGCACACAGTAGGCGCTCACAAAATGTTTGTTGAATTGAATTAATTCCAACAGATATTCCCAAGGAAGCCAAAAGCTGTAAGTTCTTGGGAACCAAATCTCTTTAAAAACCACTTTTGGAGTCTCTGTTACTAGGAAGAAAATGGAAGAGGAGGTGGGTAGGTTTCCAGGAGGGATCTTGCGTTTCCATTTTTGTAGCTGCTGTGCCTACTGCCCCTGCCCCTGCCCCTGCCCCTGCGGCCCTTCCTCCGCATCCGCCCTCTCGGGGAAGGGAAGAGGACGGTGGCAGACAGGAGCGGGGGCAGCACAGAGATCAGCGCTCTCGCTGCTGCTGGAGCCGGTGAGGCGGAGGCCAGACAAGCTCGAGCTGAATGCAATTTTTGTCAGAGTTCCCTTCCCGTCTATGAATGCAAATCCTGAATTACAAGCCATCCGGATGACAAGTTGACATTTTAGCTCCAAACATTCTCCTATAATTAGCAGAATCTAATGCAATACAGGGAATGGCTCCATTTTACACACACATTATCGTAATGCCTTTAAATAAGATAATTGATTATGCCTCTGCATAAGAAAGTGAAATATTCAGTGTAATTAAAACCAGCATTCCGGTCCTGGCTCCCTGACAGGTGATCCACGTGTCACTTTATAAACCCTTAAAGTAGTGCTCACACCCACATCCCAGTTTGCAAAGTTTGTTATGAAAAAAAACTTTGGAGAATTTTTTTTTTTTCCTTCTCGTGGTTTCCAGCTTTGGGTGTGGAAGTCTGAGTGGGGGTGGCTGTTGACTGTGGGGTATTTCTGTGTTCCTCCTCGGCTCCCTGACACTCTCACTAACTCTGTCTCATGTGTCCCTACTAGATCTTCATTTCAGAGACGGGCAGTGGAGGCACAGGGAAGTGACAGCAATTCCGTCACTGACTGGAAGTCACTCGTCTGTCTCACAGCCCTTGCAATTAGGTTTGACGTTGAATTCTTCCACTAGAGTGGAGAGAAGTGTGGTTTGGTGGGCGGAATGGAGGGCTGGAATCAGGAAATCTGGATTCCAGTCTTGGCTCTGCAATCACTTGGCTTCTCTGAGCCTCAGTTTCTTGGTTTCTACTTCGTTGATCAACTAGGGGCAAAATTAGATTGGATGTGCAAAGTGAGAAATCTTGGTGTGATAGAAACCCTGGGTGGTCTGGGGCTGGGGTGGGGAGATGACTCGTTTGAGCAGGGAAAAGTCATATTTGGTTGGGGAAATCTCAGTGCTCCTTCACTCCTGACCCAACCTCGATCTTCTGGGAGTTGAGTCGTGGGAAGGAGATGGAGTGTCTGACACCAGTAGGCAGGCTGGCTGATGTGTGCGTGGGCAGCTCTGTCTAGCTAGTCCCTGGAGATGATGCTACAGACATCTCAAGTGGCGTGGACTCTGTCCTGAATTGCCCCGGCCCTCTTGAGTAGTTTTCCAAAGGGGTTCGTTGGTGACCTGCTTCTAAGGAACGGCTGGAGGGGTGTAGGGTGAACTCTGGGACTAGGAAACGGAACTACTCCAGTTGGTTTCTTCTCAACTAGTGACTAGTGATGTCATCCTTATTACCATGAACCCCATTGCTTTATTCCAGTAACCTAACCTCACTCGCCAAAGCCTAGCTCCCTCCGGCGTGTCAACGCCAGCACGTTTGTGCAGGAAAAGCTCTTCTTCGTGCTGTCCTGTTCACACCTGTGTTAGTTTCCTAATCCCTGCTGTGACTAATTGCCACACACTTAGCGGCTTAAAACAAATCTATTATCTTAACATTTCTAGAGGTCAGAATTCTGAAATGGATTTTGATGAGCTAAACTCAAGATTTGGTCAGAGCCCACATTCCTTTGGGATGCTCTAGGGGAGCGTGGCTTCCTGAGACTGCACTCCTTGGCTAACGGTCTCTTCCTCTGTCCACAAAGTCAGCCAGGGCTGGCCGAGTCTTTCTCAACGTGCCCTCTCTCCAATTCTGATCCTTCTGTCCCTCTTCCCCATTTAAGGATCCTTGGGATTACATTGAACCTCCTGGGACAATCCAGGAAAGCCTCCTCCTCTCAAAATCCTTAACACGATCACATCCTCAAAGTCCATTTTGCATGTTGTAAGGTACCCACAGGTGCCAGGGATTAGGGCGTGGGCGTGATTGAGGGCCATTATTCTGCCCACCATCATGCTCTGGCTCCAAAGGTAATTGCTTAGTTATTTATTCCTTCTTAACAAATTTCCCCCAAATTTAGTGGCTTATACAACAAACATGTACCATCTCTCAGTTTCTGTTGGTGGTCAGAACCCAAGTTCCCTGGCTCAGGGTCTCTCACGAGGCTGTAATCAGGGGCAGTTGAAGCTATAGTTACCCCAAGGCTTCCTGGGGGAGAATTTGGTCACATGGCTGTCAGCAGCCCTTGGGTCACTGCTGGATGTTGGCCAGAGACACCAGTCCTTTGCACAGGGGCCTCTCCACACGCAGCTCACATCATAGCGGCTGGCTTCCTTCAGAGTGAGCAAGGGTGAGAGCAAAGGAGGACTCCCAAGATGGGAGCCACAGTCTTTTTATGACCTGATGTTGGAAGTGACATCCCATCACTTCTGCCATATTCTATTTGTTAGAAGTGAGTCAATAGACTCGGGCTACATTCAAGGAGAAGTGATTACACAGGGCATGGGGATCACATTTGTGGGCCAGGTAAGGGGCTGCTCATCCCAGCCTTCACACATACCATTTCTCACAGGGTGGGCTGGTCCCTAATGGGCAGAGATTAGTTCTCCAGGATATAAGGCAGGAGAATTCAGACTTTAGAGACTTCATCCCTGTGCATAGGAGAGTGAGATGTTGGGGGTGTAGGTAGGTAGGTGGGTGACTACCTTGACCTCTTCTATCTAGGTCAATGGTTCTCAAACTTAGGAGGTATATTAGAATTATCTGGAAACCACGATAACATGCCAAAGCCTAGGCCGAACCTGTATCCTCTTATTTAGTAGGGCTGGGGAAGAACCCACATGCCTGCATTTTTTGGAACTCCTGAAATGATTCTGATTTGCACCAAAGTTTGAGAAACCTGGATCCAAGGGGCTTGCTGATGCCTAAAAGATGGGTTTGTAGACACTATGGAATGATTGGAAGTCCGGCTGTCACAAATGATGATGATGATGATAACCGATGATGGCATTGGCAATTATAAGAACTATTGTTTATGTGACTACTCCATACTTGGCAGGCATTGTGCTAAGTTGCTATGGTCCAGAGCCTCAGTTTCCTCATCTGTGAAATGAAGAAAACAGCATCGGTGTAACTGGGGGA
This sequence comes from Mirza zaza, assembly GCA_008750895.1. Taxonomy (NCBI): domain Eukaryota; kingdom Metazoa; phylum Chordata; class Mammalia; order Primates; family Cheirogaleidae; genus Mirza; species Mirza zaza. Next base: position 50,288 of record VSMD01077935.1, on the reverse strand, counting down.
TTGCGGCGTCTGAATGATTTAAGCCTGTGAAATGTCCAGGGACATGCGTGGCACCTGGTAAGTGCTGGATTTATACCAGCCCCTTTCTGTCCTGGCCATCCCTGAGATCCGTGAAGCAGGAGGCCACGCTGCCCGTCTGCCCTAGCCCGTTGGCACCACTGGGTAAGGCTGCGCCAGCTCAGAGGCGCCTGTGAAGGACACTGCGCAGTGACCACAGGCCTGACGGGCTGCCCAGGAGGCCATTACCCAGGCCCAGCCCTGGTGAGGTTGGCCGCGTGGCGACCCCGGTCCTCTGCGAAAGTGCTTAGCCAGCAGCCCAGGCCGAGAGCAGTGACTCTGAGCTATTTTCACCACCATGTGATGCAGCTGGATCTATTCCTCTTCTTAGAGGAGCAGACTCTGCTGGACACAGCTGTACCTCTCTAGCTCTGTTCACTTCTTGACACCAATACTAAACTCTGTTGACAATCGTTCCCAGAAGTCCCAGTCCTTTGCGGCTTCTCTAGTGCTCCCTGGCAGCCTGGCCCGGGGGCCGATGTGGGTGTCATTCTCTGTGAGCAGGACTTTTGGCCTCGCCTGCTAAAGCCATCGCCCGCCTGGTCCTTCTGGTATGTCTGCACTTGTCTCCTCTCATTCCCTAAATGGGAGAGTAGAACAGGCTGGTGACTCAAGCAATCTGCTCTGTTCTGCCATTAGTAGGGAAACTGAGGCAGAGTATAGGGCCTTATCTGCTTACTGATGGCAAGAGCTTTGTCTATGATTGAGAAGTTTCGAGCCTCCTGGAAGCTTCCATCCAGTGAGGACACTCACAAACGGACTTGTCTTGTGTGCTTTTCTCTGCCGGATTCAGAGACTGGGGCTCGATGACAAACCCAAAAGTTCTGCAGTTCTAGTCCCAATGGGGCTGAGTTCAAGATTTGAAAGAGGTTTGCAATATTCAACTGAGAGTCAGAAGGAGCACCCTTTAAATCCTGATCTTGCCATTGTCTTGTTGTGTTACTGAAGGCAAGTGAGTTCACTCACCTATCTCAGCCTTGGCTTTCGTACTTGGGTCTTGGCTGTATCCATCAGCACGGGCTGATCCTGCAGTAGCAAGCATCCCCCAAACCTCAGTTGCTTATCCCATCAAAGATTTATTTCTAATTCATTTTTCATGTCCATCCTGTGTCCACGGAGAGCTCTGCTACTCATCGTCTTCATCCTAGGACTCATATGGACAACATAGTAACCATGAGCAACATTGCCAATTTCTGTGGCCGTAGGGCTGGGGGAGTGGGGGCCAATGAAGGTGCATGGGCTCTTACAGCTTCCACCTGGAAGTGACACACATCATCCTGCTCACGTTTCGGTGGTCAGAGCAGATCACATGGCCACGTCTAACTCTAAGGACGTAGGAAAGTGCAATATTACCGTGTGCCCGGACAGGGGGAGAACTGGAAATATTTGGTGAATGGCACTACTGGGTACCACAATGGGTATTGTTACAGCAACTTCCTCTTGGGGTTATTGTAAGGATTAAGGGAGATAATGGATGAAAAATCACTTTGCAAATAGCAGATGCTGGTAAGATGTTGTCTAAGTACCATTTGGGGAACAGTCATGTACTAAACACCATGCTCGATCTTTTGTAAACAGCAGCTCACCCCCAGCCACACCAAGGGTGTGGCTCGGCTGGCGTTGCTTCCTCTCGACACTGGGGCCTCGTTGTGATTGCTGTGTAGGGGCCACCAGCCCAGGTATGCACCCGTAACAAGAATTCTTCCACTGGAGACTTTTGGGTGCTGTCCACAGTATTTCTTGCAAAGGGCTCACCCTTGTGACAGTTGCCCAGTGATGTCCACAAGAGGATACAACACGAATGGTCCTGAAGCCTGTCCATCTCTGCATCCTCCTTGCTAAGGAGCATGAGAGGCCTCTTGGTTCAGTGGATCTGAGATGGTCGTGGTCTGATGTGCATGTTGTTCTGAGTGTCCCTTTGTATTCTTGTCCGCCATGGCCTGCTGAGATGCCTGCTGCTTGCTTTGAGGCCCTTGGAGTGGGAATTCTTTCCACTCTGGGGAATGTCCCTGTCACTATCAGGGGCTTCTCTGACAGGAAAAAAGCCCACGGGGATCAGGAATCTTTTGCTGGTGGCTGCATTGCCAGGCTCTCTGACCGTTAGAATTGGTTTTTTTTTTTTTTTGAGACAGAGTTTCACTTTGTTGTCCAGGCGAGTGCCGTGGCATCAACCTAGCTCACAGCAACCTCAAACTCCTGGGCTCAAGCGATCCTCCTGCCTCAGCCACCCTAGGAGCAGGGACTACAGGCATGCGCCACCATGCCCGGCTAACTTTTTTTCTAGATATGTTAGTTAGCCAATTAATTTCTTTCTATTTATAGTAGAGACAGGGTCTTGCTCTTGGTCAGGCTGGTTTCGAACTCCTGACCTAGAGCAATCCGCCTGCCTCGGCCTCCCAGAGAGCTAGGATTACAGGCGTGAGCCACCACGCCCGGCCTGGAATTAGGGGTTTTAAACACTCACTTTCTTTTGATGGGAAGAGTCCTGCTTGAAATTCAAACTAAAAAGAGATTTCTATGTCCTTAACATTCTGTGTGGGCCAGAAGACACACCCCTGGCAACGGTAGCTCAGAACTTAGTCACTCTGTGCTCAATATACACTTGCAAATGCATTATCTCATATCGTTCTTCCAATAATTTGCTGTGACAGGTAATGTTCTTAGCCCCGCTTCACAGATACACAGACTGAGGCTCGAGTAGCTTATCTGCCTTCCTCAAGGTCCCATAAGTAGCAGGTGGCCAGGATTTAACTACAGGTCCTCAGAGTCCCGGCCCATTGCTCCTTGCACTGCACAGCTCTCCTTCACAGGCCTCTGTTTGCTTTTCTTTGATGATGGAAGATGCCAATTATCAGAGCTCTAGAGCTAGAGAGGATTTTGAAGGTGATCTGGCCCAGCTCCCTCATTTTACAGAGGAGGGAACTAGAGGCTCACAGACGGGAGTGACTTGCCTGGTGGCTCACAGTGAGCTGTCCATGGTCTCCCTCCCTTGCTTCCCTATTGTATTTGAACCACCACGATAGACTTTTGCCTTTATTTCTGTCCGTTCCCTGCCCTCCCCCCTTTCTACAGCATCTCATCCTCATTTTGTGACACCACCTCCTGGGAGCCTCTCATCTTCTTTCCTCCCTCGGGTTAGGTTTGGTGCCTACTTTATGCAATGCAATGGCCCCTACAGCCTTCCAGAGTGCAAGATGCACCCCTTCTTTATAGTCGCCAGTTTACTCACTGACAATGGGGGACTGGCCCCTCCGACCACCACCTGGAGGGAAGAAATTGTGTTTGTTTTCCTTCTTGCTCTACACTTGGGGCTGGCACTTAGCAGGTACTTAGATGGATGGAAGGAAGGAAGGAGGGAGGAAGGAAGGAAGGAAGGAAGGAAGGAAGGGAAGGAAAGAGAGATAGAAGGAAGGAAGGGATAGAGGGAGGGAGGGAAAGAAGGAAGGAAGGAAGAGCAGCTTCCCAGTGTGGCTTTCAGGATGGGCCTCTCTTGCAGGGTTGGGGTCCCTCCTGAGGGGCTCTCCCCTGTCCCTGTTGGGGTCTCCCAAGAGCCAGGGAGCAGGAAAACCTCTCGACTGCTTTTGGGAGGCCTGCCCTTTGCCCTCTGAGCTGTTCTTATTCTTTCCAGCAGCCCCCCGGAAGAGGGCAACGAGGGAGTGGGGAGAAAGAGAGATTGAGGGGGAGAGAGTAGAGGAGGGCGCGCTGCTCCGAGGCAGGGGAAGAGCACTTAAAAACTGTCACTTAGGATCCCTGAAAGAATAAGCTGTAAAAACAACCACACGCACTCTGCTGGGTGACGCAAGTCAAAGAGAAATGCGAAGCAATTAGTCACTGGTTCCGAGTAGGAGGTGGGCAGGGGGGAGGGAGAATGATGAAGAACTTGGGGGGAGCCTGCCGCACACGCTCTGCATCATCTGCTCCATGCAGCCCCCGCCGCCCCAGGGAGATGTGATTTCTTTCCTTTCGTCCAGCACAGCCCCTCTTTGCCGCTCCTCTTTCTCTCCCACGAGGTGGCATCTTCCACCTTTGCCGGCACTGTCAGGTTCTTCAGTCTAGAGTTGGGGAGAGGAGCCCAGAGTCTCTGGAGGCTCTGCTAAGGGTGGGAGGGGGCTGCAGACTGGGGGGGCGCACAGGAGTCTAAAGGGGAGCTCCTTGGCCCTGGGGCCATTTGTAGCTCCCATTTGCAGCTCCCATTCACGGCTCCCACCTTCCTGCCCACCTTCGTCCAGAGGAAAGTTTGCTCTGTGCAGGACTTCAAGGGGGTCATTCACTCCTCCCTCCTCTGCCAGGTACTCGCTGAGCACCTGCCGTGTGCCAGACCCTGTCCTCACACAGCTTGGGCAAGAGGGTGGATACGTCAGCAGGCAAACGGGATGCCGAGTGGCGGGAAAAGTTCATCCGCCCACAGCTAGCCCAGCTGCCCCACAGCGACCACCCCTCACCAGGCCCTCCTTACCTTCCTGGGTATGGTGGCAGTCAGTGGCGGTTAGAAGGTCTGATTGTTACTGCAAGGGCACCAGGCTCCCTGGCAAGAGAAGGGGAGGCAGGAAAGAAGGGTCCTGAGGTTAGTGTTAGGGGCCGAGCGTCCCTTGGGGACTTGTTAGAAATGCAAATGCATGGCCTTTGCCCAGACGTGCTGAACCAGACTCTCAGGGAGTGAGTGGGGCCCAGGAGCCTGTGTTTGGACATGAATCCAGGTGGTTTCATTGTTCATGAAAATTTGAGATGCGCTGTCTTAAGGACTAGATGAAATTGACTCAAACCCCAACTTGTTGTCCTGGGGGAAGGCTGAGCCCCATCCAGCTCCCTGCCTTGATTTTTGTAGCATTTAAAGGCTTTCCTAGTCACCAATGGCTCTAATTGAGGTCGGGGGCAGGGGGGAGAAGGATTAATAATTATTGTTATCTATTTAGTACCCCAGGCCTTTATTGTTACCTTGGTTACAACCCAGAGAAGGATACAGGCTCTTCTTGATCCACCTTTCCGCACCTCGCACATCCCGGCACAGCTCCCATGAGGCCGTTGTACATAATAGACTTCTCCGTGTGGGTTGAAGGCATATCGAGGGGAGAAACTTCACAGAACTGCAAATGAATCGTTTAAAATGGAATATTTCCCTCTCTTTCCATTTGTCACACCAATGAAGACCCTGGTGTCTCCAGGGGCGGCCAACCTGCCCGTCGTTACTGGTACTGTCAGAACAAGCCATACCCAAAGTCTCGCTGCGACTGCAGTGTGCCTGATGCCGAGATTCCGATCTTTGACCTGGGGAGGGAGGCGGCAGAAGCGGACGAGCTCCCATTCTGCGGCCGCATCGTGTAGGGTGAATATACCCAGCTCTCCCCCGGGGGCCCCGGAGGCTCCCGTATTTGCGCCAAGGAGCACGTGGCAAAAAGTTTCCGCAAAGGCGGCTTTCATATCCCGTCTGTGTCATCCGCATCAAGGCGCTGTCCTGGGCTGGGGCCGAAGGGCTCCAGGCAGGTTTGCTCAGTGCCTCGCAAAGCCCCAGGCACCGTGGCTGGGGCTTGCACCGGCCGAGTCATCGTGTCCACCCGCACCAAGCTGCAGACGGAGGAGCCTGTGGTCGAGGCCCTACACACGGCCAAGTTCAAGTTCCATGGCTGCCAGAAGATCCACATCTCAAAGAAGTGGGGCTTTGCCAAGTTTAGTGTGGACGAACTTGAAGACGTGGTGGCTGAGAAGCGGCTCTACCCAGATGGCTGTGGGGTCAAATACGTCCCCAGTGCTGGTCCCCTGGACAAGTGACAGGGCGCTGCACTTGGGAGGCCATCCACTGCGCTCCTCCTCCTTGCTCACACCCACCAATAAATCTACTTCCTTCCCCAACATAAATAAAATAAAATAAAATGGAATACTTCCCTTCTCTATCCTGCAGTCATTCCTAACAACTGGAGCCCCTGGTGATGTATCGGGCTTTTTCTCTCCCTCTCTCTTCTCTCTACACCTGCGTTTCCAAGCCTCCAGTTTCTAAGTTTCTTACTTTCTTCTTGTTGTCTCCTTCCGAGCCAGTCCTCCGGGCCCCCCATTGCACCACCCAACACTCCGATGGCATTTTGACAAGTGAAGATAGTCCCTTCCCCAAGAGGTTCTCTGGTCCCTGTGGTAAGAGTGATTTTCCTTATCCCACTGCACTGGCGATGGGGCTTCTCACCGGCTCCTAAAGGGGCTCCTGCACCCATGGCCTCGGCGAGCGCCCGCTCCGGCAGGCTGGAGCGTAGTTCCGCCCTCCCCGAGCCAGCGTTCCCCCTCCTGGGGGCTTCTCCTTGGCCTTGGTACTGACCCAGTTCTCAGGTGCATGCTTAGCCCCATTAAATGAATTCCCTCGCATGTCCTCTCTCACAGTTTTCCTCCCAAAGACTTCGTTCGTTCGGCAAACTCGTTTCTTTCTTCTTTGGATCCCTTGGTCCTTAGACCCTGCCGCCTTCTCTCACCAGCTCCGACCATTCCCTTCCCCTCCTGCAGCTTGCACACCCAGCCCCGGCCGGCAGGAACCTCGTGCCTTGACCCCAGCCAGGCCCTGGAACTGCCTCTGCGGTGGCCTCTTATCCTCCCCAGGCTCGTGCTGTGTTGACCTCTTTTCCAAACTGTGGATTAGACTGATGTTTTCAGGGTAAAAACCAAGGCAAACCATGTCTCCGTCTCATGCTCTGCCCAGAATAAGCTTGCAACTGGGCTCTTCTCTCCAAACGGAAGGGAATGGGTGTTTCACCAAGGCGGAGGTCCTGCCCTTCATGGATATGATCGACTTGACCATGGGAGGAGCTTGTAGGACTTCTGCAGTGAATGGATGGACGTGGGGGATGGGCAAATGACAAAGTCTTTTCCTACCTTCACCTTCTTGACTGTCATCTATACGACTGTCAACCCTGCTCTCTCCTTTCATTCTCTTTCCAGGCCGGTCCTGATGTCAGGCCCTTTCTAGGATCTTCTTCTTCTATTTTAGCATTACTTTTAGGTTTCCTGTCATTTAAAACGAGCACTTTCACCCATCTCTCTATGTTTCTTTGCCAGAAGTAGGACCCAAGGAAGGGACCAAACTGTTAAGGATCAGGCAGGCAAACGAGAAGCATGGAGTGCTGAGTTCCGGCCACACCAGTGTCTCATCTGGAAAAGCAGGTCTTGGCACTCCAAGCAGGGGACAGAGAGAGGAGAGTGGGTGTCTCTGCAAGGACAAGTAAGTCTCCTTCCTATGACCTCTCCTTGGTCTGGAGACCATCCTTGAACGGAAATCAACAATCCTTTTCTCAGCTCAGATTTTCCAGATGCGAAGACAGAGAGGGCCTGGTCTTTGTAATCATGTCTTTCTGGTTGATGGCAGACCTTGGAGCCTTGAGTCTGCAGATCCATGATGAAGAGGAGGAGCCTCCACCTGGGAGGCATCTGCCAGGTGAGCCTTCCCTCCAGTGAATGGGCCCCCTAGTCACTGTAGAGGGCACAGAGCCCAGCAGTCTGGGCAGGGGCCAAGCCAAGGCCATCCTGAGTCCCCCTGGCATCTGATCACATGTCTGGCCGTGCGGGAACATCACTCTTGGACACGCTGCCTCTCTCACTCATGGGGCAGAACCCCGGGGAAGATTTGCCATCAGCGAAGGGGCATGGAAGCTGATAGTTAACACAGATCCTTTTTTCCTTGGAAGGAATTACGGAGTTCCCTATGAGGGCAGGGAGAGGGGGTAAGAAACTCACAGATACACTGGAGCCAGACCCCACTGTCCAGAGACCACCAGGCCCCTTGCAGCAGCTGAGAAGCTCGCCGCGTGGGCTAGAATCTTGGGCCGATGTGAGTCGAGACAGAAAAATAAGTGAGGTCCTGCTCCGTGCCCTCCGGTACGCCGTGATCCAAGCATTAGAGCCAAGATGCAGGCACTGCGGATGGAGAAAGGCAGCAGCCGCTTCCTCTGCACGACAGGGAAGCCTAGATCACGGGGAAGCACGGGGGCCGGGCTGCATCTCACTCTGTGGTCCCAGACCCCCCACGGGGCCTGGCACGTGGTAGGCCATTTGGCAAATGTCGAACAGATGAAACAAGTGGCTTGGCTTGAGGGGAATGTCAGGGAGGGGCTGATACAGGGACCTACAGCCCAACAGGCAGGGGCTTCCCTTCCTCCTGGGCGTGCTGTGAGCACCCCGCAGTGAGATGGCAGGAGCACAGCGGGGCCCACATCACAGCCGACGCAGCCCCACTTAGGGATCAAGCCCTGGGTTTGGAGCCAGACGGCCCTGGGTCCACATTCCCATTCTTCCACTGCCCTCCCCAGCTGTGTGACCTTAGGCAAGTTGCTTAATCTCTCTGGGCCTCAGTGCTCTCATCTGGAACTGGGATAAAATAATGCCCATTTGCATCTGTTTCCTATTGCCATTGCAACAAATTACCATGACGGTAGTGGTAAATTTATTACCCTATAGTTCTGGAGGTCAGAAGCCCTAACAGGGTCTCCCTGGCTAAAACCAAGGTGTCGGCAGGGCCGTATCCCTTTGGAGGGTCTAGGGGAGAGTCACTTCCTCCCCGTGTCCCTCGTGACTCACCTTGTGGCCTCTTCCATGTTCAAGGTCGGCAATGGCTGGTCTGTTTTTTCTTTCTCACCTTGCATCATCACCCTGATGCTCCTCTTCCTCTCTCTTTCCTTCTTAAGGACCCTGTGGTGACGTTGGACCCATCCGGATAATCCAGGATGATTTTGCTCTCTTAAAGGCAGCTAATTAGCAACCTTAATCCCACCTGCACTCGCCATGTAACAGGACATATTCACACGCTCCGGGGCTTAGGATGTGAACGTCTTTGGGGCCACTATTCTGCCTGCCGCGTCACTTCAGTGTGTTGTCATGATGATTAAATGAGACAATACATGTAATCTCTGCTGATTCCAGACCAGAGTGTAGCAAATTTTGGTTGCTGTCATCATCATCATTATTGCGTTGCTGTTTTAACCCCCATTCCCTCCTTTGCTCTGCAGGAGGAAAGCAGTGGGGACCCTGGGCATGGCCCTGCTGTGAGGGCCACCAGGTGTGCCGGGGGCGGCTGAAGCCTCATGGAGCTTCCTGCACGTCTTGCCCCTGACTTATGGGCTCACCAAGCCCCCAGCCCCTAGTCTCTGTCCTCGAACACCTGAGCCCAGCGACCCCCTCTGCTTCTAGACAGAGAGCACAGCCCGGCAGGAGCAGGAGACCAGCTCCGTCTGCGTCCCCCAGCCCTGCTGCGCTCAATCCAGGGATCCGGCTGCAGAGGTGCTCCTGGGGGTGGCAGAACGCACGTTCTGAGCAAGCACGTCTCCAGGGGGCTCACGACTTCCTCGTGTTCTTCTGGGTATGTGAGATGGTAAACCCGGCTCTGACTCCAGTTCAAGATGCGTTAATAAAATGGCTTCCTACACGACCCGCCTGATCCCCCTGGAACAGGGTGTTAGTCAGGGGAGGGCAGGAGTGCTCGTCACTGCCCCAGCCGAGGGAAGCAACCTACGGGCTCCAGGGCCCTGGATGGAGTGAGGGGCGAGAGCTTTGTCGGGAGAACTCGGTCTGCCTCCTCCAGAGTCTCTGGCAGCCTTGGCTCCGCTGCTGTGGGCGCCTGGTCAGTGTCACCTGCCTGGTGCTGTGGGCGCCCGGTCAGTATCACCTGCCTGGTGCTGTGGGTGCCGGGTCAGTGTCACCTGCCTGGTGTTGTGGGCGCTGGGTCAGTGTCACCGCGCTGGGTCAGTGTCACCTGCCTGGTGCTGTGGGCGCTGGGTCAGTGTCACCGTGCCAGGTCAGTGTCACCGCGCCAGGTCAGTGTCACCACGCCTGGTGTTGTGGGCGCCGGGTCAGTGTCACCGCGCCAGGTCAGTGTCACCACGCCTGGTGTTGTGGGCGCCGGGTCAGTGTCACCACGCCTGGTGCTGTGGGCGCCAGGTCAGTGTCACCACACCTGGTGTTGTGGGCGCCAGGTCAGTGTCACCACGCCTGGTGTTGTGGGCGCCAGGTCAGTGTCACCCCGCCTGGTGTTGTGGGCGCCGGGTCAGTGTCACCGCCCTGGGTCAGTGTCACCACGCCTGGTGCTGTGGGCGCTGGGTCAGTGTCACTGCCCTGGGTCAGTGTCACCGTGCCAGGTCAGTGTCACCACGCCTGGTGTTGTGGGTGCCGGGTCAGTGTCACCGTCCCGGGTCAGTGTCACCGCGCCAGGTCAGTGTCACCACGCCTGGTGCTGTGGGCGCTGGGTCAGTGTCACCACGCCTGGTGCTGTGGGCGCTGGGTCAGTGTCACCGTCCCAGGTCAGTGTCACCACGCCTGGTGTTGTGGGTGCCGGGTCAGTGTCACCACGCCTGGTCAGTGTCACTTGCCTGGTGCTGTGGGCGCCGGGTCAGTGTCACCGCGCCGGGTCAGTGTCACCTGCCTGGTGCTGTGGGCGCCCGCTCCGGCCTCCCCGCCCTCTCAGCTTTCCGGGGCTCAGCTGGCACACCGTCAAGGTCCTGGGCAGAAGGTCGTCTGCACGGTAGATTCTTGGAGCATAAGGAGGTGTTGGGGGCCCCTGCTCTAAATCTCTCACGTTTCAGATGAGGAGACTGAGTCTGGAGAGGGGAAGGAACCCCAGAATAGCGGAGCAGGCTGGAGCCCAGCCCCGACTGGAGAGACGACCCCTCTGCCCCACTCTGTCGTGCCCAGCGTCCCCGAGGTTCGCACTTGTGCATGTATGTGTATGTGCCGTCCTACTCTCTTCCTCTTCCTCCCGCTCCATACACTTGGCGTGAGTGCATCCTGTGTGTTCTGACACTGTGGGTGCCCCGTGCTTCCCCACCCCCATGCTGCCCCTGGGTGCCTCGACAGGGGACTCGGGGCAGCTGCAGCACCGAAGGCAGATGTGCGTCCCGGAACATCTTCGGCTGCCTGCTGGCTTGGGGCGGGGTCACGCATTCCTCGCAGGTGGCCTCCATCAGTAGGTTCTTCCCTGAGCGAGCACCAGGGTCGGATGCTTCTGAGCGTCGCGGGAACAGACAAAGCGAGTGGCTCTTAGGTGCTCAAGGCGGTGGGCACCCCCAGTCTCTCACTGGATCCTCCCCGCTGCCCTGCAAGTTGTCGTCCTGTTCTATGGGTGCAGGGGTTCGGGTGGGCGGGGGCAGGGGGAAGCGGGTTCAGAGATGCCCAGATGCCAGAGCCGGGAACCCAGACCCGCCCCTCTGCCTTCAGAGCTCAGAGGCCCTTCTGGTCACAACTCAGTCACGTGTCTGGAGAAGAATTTGCCACGTTTGGGACAAGAAGGAAGAGTTCTCACTTTGTCCCTGGCTCTTTCTCAGAAACGCATTCCTTTTTAAACTAACTCCAGTTCCCATTTCCTCTCTCTCTTTCTCCTCCTCCTCTCCACCCTGGCTTTCTCTTTTCACTGCCACGGCGGTCTCAGGGTGTCCCATATCCTGGGTCCAGTGAGCCCCCTGTTGAATCCAGTGGCCCGGGCAGCCATTTCTCTGGTGGCAGTGGCGGGCTGGAGGCAGAGACCAGCTGGTGCGGCAGGAGGGGCATAGGCTGTCCTGGGAGGCACCCCCAGCTGCCCCTGGGGACTGGTTGCTGGGGCCTGTGGCACTCTCTGGACTGGGGACCACCGGCTACTTGGAGGCACCAACAGGCTGAGGGATGGATTGCCCACCGGGCAGCACGCCTGACATCAGGGAGCCCCGTGCTGCTCTTGGGCTGAATTTACCCTGGTCCACGTGGTGGGCAGTCAGGATAGGAAGTCTGCAGCTGACTTGGCACCTGAGATTTAACTAATGGTTATTGAATTAATAATCAGGTTATTAATTCATTTACTCAATGAGTACTTATTACTTACTGTGCTCTAGCTCCTTTTTAAGTGTCTAAATGGACCCTAAAATGATTGCATGTACGTGGCATATAAGCCCAAGATTTAAGAAACTTCTAGTGGAAGAAAGGGACAATAAACAAGCCCTGTCTTCTGAGCGGGGAAGGGGATATCGAAAAACGGTGCCCATGTTCAGATCTAAGACCTTCATCATTTCACTTCTCACTGCCTCTTTGACCTGTTTCCTACCTGAGTGTTAATTTCCAGCAATTACAGACTGCTGCCAATATCAAAGACAACAGATGTGGACGATCAAAGAGTCAGGATTTAAGCAAAACAAGCAGCTTCTCTCTTGCATTTCCAAAGTTGATGATACCATCCTCCCCCTTGGGCGAACACTCACGCAGCTCTGGGTCTTCAAGGAGCATCCACGGCACCATGCCCCGGGTGCACAGGATCAGGGAACATCCGCAAGACCATGCCCCGGGTGGATAGGATGACCTGTGGACAATTTTTAGGGAGTAATTTCTAGGTCGAGTCATTTAATATTAATATCAAGGCTTTTTTTGTCTTTTTTATTTTTTACATGGAGAATCATCTATTATTCAAAGAGCACTGCCGTGTAGGTAGGACATCTGGGAGCATCAGGGACGTGGGGAGCCAGACACTCTCACTCAGAGAGATCCTATCCTTCCAATTGGGGGGCCTGGGGACACACCTGTCGGGGATACACCTGTTGCTGTCAGTCACTTTCTGTACTGAAAAGAGTATGGGGCTTTAGGGCCAGAACTTATTTTAAAGCCTAGTTCTGTCATTTCTTGAGTAATCTTGGCTAACTTACTTAATCTTTCTGATCTTCGATGACTCTTGGGAAGCAGAGTAGTTGGGTAGAAAAAGCAGAGTCTTTGAAGTTTGAATTCTGGCTCTGCCGCATACTTGTGAGATCCTAGGCAAGTAGCTTACTCTTGGGACCTTGGTGTCTACGTCTCCAAGAATTTGGGGGCCATGTTTTACAACTGCTAAGGAAGAGATGATTTTGGCTACGAATAGAGCAATAGCGGCGAAGATAGAGGGAGAAGATAGATTCAGGAGGCATTCAGGAGTCAAGCCAAGAAACTTGCTGTTGAATCAGGTGCTGGGGAAGGGAATGATATAAAGAGATGAATCATGAATGACTCTTAAGTTTTAGGCACGAGCACTTGGGTAGAAGATAGTGCCATTTATGAGCTGGAGAGGGAGTTAACTAACCCTGGTTTTATTTCATTCAGGGTTAAAAGCCTTCATTCATGAAAAGTTAAAAGCGATGTTTTTGATCAATATACACAGAGTCTCTGCTTAAAATGTACAATTTTTGATTTAATATTTAAAACGGCCCTGTAAAGTAGGTATTTTCATGCTCACTTTTGAGACATAGAGGCATAAGAGATGATATTGCATTTAGGAAACAAGAACATGATGCTATACAAAAAGAGAATATTCAGAGAACAAAATAAACTTTTAGAAATTAAAATCATGGTAGCAGAACGAAAAACTGAATAGAAAGGTTAGAAGATAAGGCTGAGCGAATTTCTCAGATAGCATACTGAAAAGACAGGACAAATGCAAAGTAGAAGAGAAGGAATTTATAAAGAGTTTCAATCTAGAACATTCAACGTCTGAATAGTAACAGTGTCAGAAGAATAAAACAAAGAAGTGCATAAGAGAAAATCACCAATGAAATAATTGAAGAAAATTTACCATAACTTAAGAATATAAAAATAAGCCAACACTGAAGTTTTTTTATTGTGAAATTTTAGAACACTATTGTTTTAATATTAGTTTTTTATTGCTACACAATAAGTTACCATAAACTTAAGTAGCTCCAATCAACATACACTTAGTATAGCGTCGTTTTCATGGATCAGAGAGTCTGCACATGGTGTAACTGGGTTGTCTACTCAGGGTCTCTTGGGGCTGAAACTCAGGCTGTATCTCACTCTGGAGCTTGGGGTCTTCTTCCGATCTATGTGATGGTCGACAGAACTTAGTTCCTTGTGGTTGTGGGACTGAGGTCCCTCTTCCTTGCTAGCTGTCAGCCAGAGGCTTATCTCAGTTCCCAGAACTCCCCTTGTCACATTGTCCTTTCAAAGAACTTCTCACAAAATGGCAACTTACTTCTTCAAAGCCTGCAGGAGAATCACTGGCACCAGTCTAAGATGGCATCTTCTATACTATAATTATGTGAGTGATTCTCCCATGGCCTTTGCCATAGAAGGTAACCCAATCAAGGGAGCGACTGTTGAATCACCTTGACCTGTATTATGTTGGCTAAAAGGAAGTCCTACTTTCTGTCCTCAGATGATACAGAAGTGTAACTCACTGGGGGTCATCTTAGAATTCTGCCTACTATAACTTTAGATAAAAAGAAGCTCTTACAAGCTTTCAGAGAGAAATAAATAGCTTCACACAAATGAGCAGAATGGTGCAGACTTTTAACAGCAATTGGAAACTAGAAGACAATGGAGTGGTGCTATCAAAATTTTGAAGGGATTTCTTGCCTACAATTCTATACCCAGCCAAACTATCTGTTGAGTGTGACAGTAGAATACAGACAACTTTGGAAATGGAAGGTCTCAAATATTTACCTCCTATAAACTCTTTCTCAGGAAACTATTGGAGACTTTGCTCTACAAATCAAAGGAGTAACTAACAAAAAGGAAGACATCTGATCCAGGACACAGGAAATAAAAAGAATTTCCAGCACAATGGTGAATGGACATCCTTCAAAGAGCAAGCAGAACAGATTAGAGCAGGCCAGAAGGCTTGGGGATCAATGAGAAGTGGATAGACAGCTGAGATGAGTGAATGTAATGAGAAAAGATATAGATAACTAGCAGAAAGTTTTTGGTTAAATTAGTGATAAGAACATAAAAAACTAATCAAACAGAATAAAAGAGTTATTGACTTGTCTTTTAATGAAACAAGTTAAGCAACAGCAAAACATTATTCAGGGAAAACAATCATAGTTTACTACATGGCTCTGTTCTGAATAACCATAGGTTTATTACAATGTATATACTGAACATAAATCTAACCAGAATGGTGAAATACATATACTGTTTTGAAAGGATGTTGTTATGGGTTGAATTGTGTTCCCCAAAAGATGCTGAAGTCCTCACCCCCAGTACTTATGAATGTGAACTTATTTGAAATAGGTTCTTTGTAGATGATCAAGTTAAGATGAGGCCATTGAGGTAAGCTCTATCTAATATGGAGGGTGTCCTTATAAAAAAGGGAAATCTGGATATAGAGACAGAGACACGTGAGAACATCATGAAGATTGGAGTTAATGCTGTCACAAGCTGAGGAGTGGCAAAGATTGCTGCAAACCATCAGGAGCCAGGAGAGAGGCATGGAAGAGATTCTTCTGCCCAGCCCTCAGAAGGAACAACCCTGCTGACACCTTAATTTCAGACTTCTAGTCCCTAGAACTCTGGGACAATAAATTTCTGTTGTTCAAGTCATCTGGTTTGTGGCACTTCATGATGTCAGCGCCACAACCTAACACAGATGAGAAGCATGTGTGTGTTGGTGGGGACAGGGACTGGGAGAAGAAAGAGCTAGTGCTTCATTTTCTTCAGTGGGAAGTTAACAGTTCCTATAAGATAAGGAATCAAGAAATAGTAGTCTAAGCACAGTATTTAGAGAACATAGATGCCTGCTATGGTTTGGATGCAGTTTGTCTGTCCCCAGCGAAGCTCATGTTGAAATTTGGGAGGGGGAGCACTGGTGGGAGGTGTTTGAGCAACAAGGGCAGACCTGTCATGGACGGCTTGTGCTGTTCTCCAGGTAGTGAGTTCTCACCCTCGAGACACTGGGTTAGTTCTCGTGGGAATTGACTAGTTACCACAGAGTGACCTGTTACAAAGCCAGGACGCACTTCGGGTTTTCCCTTCCTCCCACAGCACAGGTCTGTTCCCCCTCTGAACGTATCTGCCATGTTGTGACGCAGCACAAAAGCCTTCACCAGAAGCCAGGGCCACGCCCTTGAACTTCTCAGCCTACAGAATCCTGAGCTAAATAAACCGTTTTTCTTTATAAATAACCCTAGCCTTTGAAGCAGATGACTCTTTATATCATGCTCCTAGATTGATAGAAATAAAAATTTTTAAATTTTTTCTAATATATCAGCAATAATTAACTATAAAATATAAGAGAAAAGAATTCCATTCACAAAGGCAATGAAACCTACATAACGGTTATCAAAATAATCCAATTAGGACACGTGCCAGGTTTCTATGGTGCTCGTGGAGTAAACGCTAACATTTTGCTGAAAGACGAAGATAAATAAAATCTGGTCCCTCTGCCTCAGGTAGTGCGTGAGGTGGAGGAAAGGACAGAGGAGCAACGAGAGCACCACGTGGTGCCAGGAGAGCCTGGTTAGGGGGGACAGAGCGTCCAGCCCAGCCCTGGGGAGTCAGAGAAGGCTCTGCACACGATGTGGATTTGAGAGAGAACTGGAAGGATAGAGGGTTCTAGAAGGTGAGGAGACATTGAGGTACCAGTGGATGTGTGTGTGGGGAATAGCAAGGGGTTGACAGAAGGAGAAGGGTAGGCATGGTGGGGGTGGTGGGAGGTGAAGCTGGACAGGGAGGCAGAAATCGGGTCATTAAGCAGCTGTGCACGCAGTGGGCGTGTTTTGCTCTATTTTATAGGAATGGGAGCCTCTGAATGTTTTCAAGTCGCAGAGTGAGACAGGGATGACATTTCCCTCATGGAATAAACACGTGGGTGACTTCTCAACACAAGATGTCATTATGGACAGATAGTCTGTGTTACTGGCTTAAATTCTTCAGGAATTCAAGGGTCTCTCTAGGGACCCTGTCTGAGCCCACTGGGGCTACTGTAACAGATTAGCATAGACTGGGGAGCTTAAACAAGAGAAACGACAGAACTTTGTCCATAGCAGACGTCCCTCGATGACTGCCCCAGACCTCAGTCAGCCACTGATGCAGGGAGGGTCACGGTGTCACTCACCCACCTGAGGGGCTGTGCTTCGAGGAGGAGTTTCACCAGCGACACCTCCAAGTGAAGAGGCTCGGCCTAGGCTCGGACCTGTCGAGGCAACTCCTCGACCACTTGAAGCTCGTGCTTCTCACTGCTTGTTGTCAGGAGTGTGCTTAAAAGCTCCGCGCTGCGATGCTGGCACTGCCCACGTGGGGGTGGACGGGGGTGTGGGCTCCTTCTCTGGGGAACCGCTCAGCACCCAGTGATCAGTGGTATCACAAAGGCGAGGTATTATAAAATGAAAAATGGTGACGCTGCTTAACTGCAGTAATAACAGGGACTTTTGCATCAGTGTGTCATCATGCCTCTGTAGATGACCTGGCTCTGGAGGGGACAGCAGGTGGCCCTGGGTGCTTCTGTGGCTGAGTGCGGCTCAGCGCCTCTGGGGCAGTGCCAGGCTGAGAGAGGCTGAGTGGTGGGAAAAAGGTGGCACACAGTTCTGTCCCTTCCAGTTCCTCTCTGGCACCTCCTTACTGGGCTGGCCTTCTGGCCCCATCAGCAGACCTCAGCCTGGGCCCTCACACGCTTCATCTGCCGTCTCCAGTTGTCCCAGCCTTCCCCACGGAGCTCTATGTGTCCCTGCTCTGTTCAGCCTCAGGCCTTCAGCCTTCTCAGTCTGTTTTCTGGAATGTTCTTTTCCAGGTTCTTCCTGTGGCCAGCTTCTACTCATTCTCTCGGGAAATCTTACCCCAAAGCATTAACAGCAACATCTCTGGAGCCAGCCGTCTGGGTTCAGATCCACGTTCTGCCTCCTTGAGCAAGGCAAAGGCTCTGTGTGGCACAGCAGATGGAGGGTCATGAGGATTGAACGAGCTGGTGCACGTAAAGTCTCAGAATGATGCCTTGCTCATGGAAGTGTGTGTAAGAGTTAGCTATTATTATTAGTCAACAATAATATGTCACCTCCTGTTAGAATAGTCCCCCACCCACCCCAGTCATTCTCTCCCCTCACCACCGTCCAAAACTGTATTGTTGATTTGTTTGCTTGTTTACTGTTTCCCTCCCCACCACTGGAATACAGGCACCATGAGGACCGTGACTGTTTTGTATGCCCAGTGACTAATGGAGTAGCAGGCACATAGTAGGTGCTCAAGAAAGAGGTGTTGAGTGAAGTAACACAGTGAATAAACTCCCAAATGCCAATACTTATCTTTTGGGGAGGGTCTGTCTTAGTTTGTTCAGGCTGCTGTGACAAAGTATCTTAGACTGGGTAACTTATAAACAATAGAAATTTAATGATTACAGTTCTCGAGACTGGGAAGTCCAAGATCAAAGCTCCAGGCAATTTGGTGCCTATTGAGGCCAGTTTCTCATTCATGATGCATCTTACATGTCCTCACATGGCTAACGGGGGGAGGAGCTCTCTCAGGCTTCTTTTATAACAGCATGAATCCCATTCATGAGCATGGAACCCTCATGATGGAATCATTTCCCAAAGACCCCACGTCTTGATACTGCCACACTGGATATTAGATTTCAACATATGAATTTTGGGGGACAGCAACATAGCAGGGTCCTAACTGAGTAAAGTGCTTCTGAGCCCGTGTGTGGCATAATGCGGCTTTTCCATAAAAACCAGCTCCCTTCTTGCTCCCTTGTTCAGACCCTCTAAGAATATTAACGCTTCAATCTACAGGACAGTGGACACGAAGATGTTAAATGGTAAATTTATAAGCTGCTGCAATCTAGACAAATTCTAATAGTAAGTAAGATATAATCTAGCGTCCAGGTTTTTGAACCATGGGCCATTTTTAGCTCTGACAAAAATCATAATGTGTTTTTTTTTCCACCTAGAGAAGAGGGAGATACAACTTCGTATAGACAGCAGACCTTCAAAAGTATTAACTGAGTTAGGGTTATAGGTGAAGAGCAGCAGCTCAGCAGAGCCATGAAGGTTGCTGGATAAACTGGTAACACACCCTGTAGAGCGCATTGGCTGGAGCAGCCCTTCTTTCTATTTTCAATGCAGAGTAAATTCCTAACCTCCCTTGCAGCTCTGTGTGGATACATGATGAGTCCTGGCCATATAGGTGGATGTGGTGAGTGCAACTTCCAAGAAGTCTCCTTGAAAGGATTTTTCCTCCTTTTCTTTTTCCTGCTGTCTGTGCATACAGATCTGATGACTGGAGCTCCAGCACCATGTGGGCTCCCGAGGCAAACAGAGGTTGTGCTTGCTAAAGCCACAGGGCAGAAAGTTCCTGACTTCTTGGGGGTTTGTGGGGCGGGGCTGTCAGATGTTTTTCCCAGACTGTTGCGGCAAGTGCACAGCAAGTGTTACAGCAAGTGTTAACAGCAACTGACCAGGGAAAGAACCGAGCGGCACAGAGAGGGTTGGAGAATCAGCCTTTATTCCGCCAGCAGGCTCAGAAGGGCATGCCACCAAATTCTGAGCACCTTTTCTTTGTTCTCCTCCAGTTTTATACACTTCCTGGGGTTACACACAATCAATCAACTATGAGCATGAGGAGTTATCCAATCAGCTGTAGGATTCAAAAAACATCCAATCAGCAACAAGCTTTACATATCCAATCAGCAACAAGCTTTACATCCAATCAGCAACAAGCTTTACATCCAATCAGCAACAAGCTTTACATATCCAGTCAGCAGTGAGTTCAGCCATGGGGCCCTGGGGTGGGGGTTTTTCCTCGTCAAGACTACTCATTTCTTAATTTTTATTTGAGAGAGAAGTAAACTTCTATCTTTTTAAGCCATTGTTAATTTTGGATTTTTCTAAACCTAATCTTCGTAAACACAGCATTATATTGTGTAAATGCTGAACTAAATTTTTATCAATTAAATAAAAACAGGATTTTCTGTGAAAGAAGGCTCATACAGGAAGTGTAGATCAGCATGGGCAAGATCAGTGTAGGAACAACGGAAGAGCCTCAGGAGACTCTTGGGTGCACAAAATAAGAAAAAAAAAATCCAGATCAGGCCTGAACAGGCAGTTCTCTTAACTAAATCCCGTTAGACATTTCCTCAGTTCCTTAGTGATAAGAAATTAAAAATTAACACCAGAACCTTGCTAGAGAGCACAGAATTCCTCTACTTAAGAACAAGTTATGTTTTTTTTTTGTAAGCCTATTTGTTTGTAAGTCTAGAAGGACCAAGGATTATTTCCGATTAATCTGAGTGTGAGTTCTCTGAAACTTTAAAACCAGCAGGCACCTGGTTTATGCTGGCAAGTATTTTATGGACCTATCTTTATGGGTCCACAGTAGATCAGTCCAGTGTACTAGGGAAATCTCCAGAGCTAGGTAGCTCCCTCCTGCCCACCCATCCCATGGCAGGTCCCAGCCTGGCCCCGAGAACCATCTCTACACACCCCCCTCCACTGCTGTTGCTTCTATCACTGCCCCTGTTTTGTTTCTTTCATGGCACGTATCAATATTTACACCCCTATGTTTTGGTTTGTTTGTTGCCTCTTGCGTCCATCCTCCATCCCGACATAGATCATAAGATCTTCAAGGTCAGGGACCATGTCTGTTTCAGTCACTAATGTGTTCCCAGTAGCCAGCGCAATGTTTGGCTGATGGCAGACCCGCAGTGAAATAGGTGCTGAATGAATGAAGATTTCAGCAACAACAGTTTTACTGCGCTCTGCCCTTAGGTCCTTGAGCAAAGTCCCAGCTTCCTCCTGCATTAATATCTGGCCGATGGGCAGCCCATGAGGATGCAGATCTTGCCGTCCCCGGCTCTAGTTTTTGTGTTTGTCCTTTTTCCTCCTTTCTTGCTGATTATCACGGACAGTGGATGTGTGGCAGGTTGCACACTAAGTACTTTGTCCTTGTGAACCACACAGCTCCTTTTGAAATAAATTACAGCACCTGGAGCAGCAGTCATTATTTTGCTCAGCACTTTCAATCTTTTATTATCCCTTCTTTCAATTCCGTAACAATAGCACACCTTTTATTTCGGCACTTTACAACTTCCATTGCTTTTTGGACTCACTTGGCACAATGGAATTTAATAATGTTTGCAAAATACCTCTAGGCTAAGTAGAACCCCAGCAAGACTGCCACTTACGGGCATGCATCCCTTAACAATGGGGGTAGTTCTGAGAAGTGAGTCGTTAGGCGATTTCTTCATTGTGCAAACCTCCTAGAGTGCACTTAACACGGTGCACTAAACCTAAATGGTGGCGCCTGCTGCACACTTAGGATACCAGGTATAGCACAACCCAGTGTTCCTAGGTACAAACTTGTACATTATGTCACTGTACTGAAGACTGTAGGCAATGGTAACACAGTGGCGAGTATTTGTGTATTTAAACACATCTAAACATGGAAAAAGCACACGAAAAGCACGACATTATAATCTGATGGGACTACCATTGTATATGTGGTCAGTTGATGCCTGAAACTTTGTTGTGCTATGCCTGTGTGAACAAAGGACTCTACGGTCCAGACTGAAAGGACCTCGCACGGCAATCTGTTGGTGGGAGGCTGAGTTGATGTGATTTTGTTGTCTAGCTTTGTTTTGTTTGTTGTCTGTGAAAATTTGTAACTTGGAAATTCTTAAGTAGAGTTTTTTTTTTTTTAAAAAACTATAGTTTGTTAGGGTTAATTATACTTAGAAATTCAGAGCATTATTTCTTTTGATCTCTTTCCATAGTGTGTGTTCAGTCTCATTTATTCCTTTGCATTGAATCTCCAAGGTCCGGGGGGACAAAGGATTCTGCCGAATCCTGCTGTAGTTTGATTTGTCCCACACTGGGCTCTGTGGAGTATTACTAGGTGTTTCCACCTAAAAAAACCTGCAATAACATAAATTCAGGAGCCCTGTCATACACTATCATTTAAAAAGTTCTGCTTAACTAATATGTCTTATCACCTAAAAGTTTTTTTTTTTTAAACCTAGTGTCTCTAAAACTTGCTTGACCATAGAACTCCTTGTAAAATGTAAATCCAGCATTCCAATATTTTTAGGGGAATGCTGAGATGCACATTTATCTGATAGATCATAAAGTGTTTCTTGGAGTCAAGATTCTGGTGCAAAAATGAGCCAAAACCATGATTATAGCACTCCTGACAGAATATTGCCTTTGCAAAGCTCATTTCAGTCCTGGTGTGCAACACTTCAAACCAGCACAGTGACAGAAGACAAGGCCTGCTTGGCATTCTGGAAGGGGTCCTCATGCTGTCTTTTTTCAGGAATACTGAACACCTTTCCCCAGCAGGTAATGCAGTAACGCAGAGTCTCAACAATTGTTGCATTTTGTGGAAGAGAAACATGAGAAGATTCCAGCAGCTACAGGAATGCTTGAAACACTTGTTTTATTTTTTGAGTAGGCTCATCTTGGCTTGTGCACGTCCTAAGCTGAGTAAGATGAATATTATTCACAGTGTGGGTGTGGCAACCCAGGAGGACAACGATGGAAGTTCCAGTTCCACATTTTTCTTTATCTGGTGTTCATCTTATGCATCAAAACAACATAGAATATTTCAATGCCCTTTTGAGAGTTCAAGCTGGCAAGACTCCCATGGTGGGAGCATCTCTTAAATACTAATCACTACTCCAGAATTCTATAGCGTGTGTGGGGGCAGGGGAAGAAGGGTGGTGGTGTGTGGGTGGCTAAGTTATAAAGCATTAAAAAATTTCCTGAGTGTTAGAAATTTAAAATCGAAGGACCCAAAACTTATAAAACCTCCATGGGAATAATGATACGATTGGGCATTGCATGCTCACCCTTAATGACTGGCTGTCAATAACCTTGAGCAAGGTCAGGTTTGAAACTATTAGCCTCTAACTATCCTAAAAGAACTGCTGGAAGTCTACTGACTGTGAGCACTGGCTGTGGATGCTCTTTAATTTCGCTGTTCCTAATGCTTTTAGAATGTTCCCTGTGAATGCAAGTTCTCTGAAAAGGAATTTGGAGGAAAGAAACTATTCTAGTGAACAATATGCACACCTAGGAGACTCAGCCTTGGGTGTAAAACAAAGGTGCTTTTCAGAAAACAAAAGGAAGGCTCAGATTTTATAGCAGTAGTTCCCACCCAGGTTCCCAGTCATGTCCATTTATGCAAATGAAGGACTGAAACTCTTAGGTCTTTTCTTTCGTTTTTAATTTACTCTTAGCACTGTTCAATGATTAACTTGCTTAGTTTTGATTGGTAGATGCAGCTGAATTCTGATTGGTCAGTATAGCCCAGTCCCGATAGGTTGGTACAATTGAGCCCCGCCCCCCCACCTTGTCCAAGGCAGGTAAGCTCTGAAAGTCCCCAAATTAAAAATGTCTGGTTTGGGGGGAACTCAGAGTATATGTAAGAGCTCTAGTCAACAAATGGCCGCTTGGCTCTATTTTAAGTTCAGGTCCAGTTAGCTACTAGGAATCCATCTTGAAGCATTGGCTCTTTCAAGTTCACATTTTTATTTTACACTCCTGAATTCACAGAAATGACAGGTGTCAGTCCTGGCGGTATTGCTATAGCCAGCTGGCCACAGATGACCAGCCAATTGATTTGTTTGGCTTGATGCTCAATGTCTCCAACATTCTAAACACAATTTTTTAAGTTAAATTCCATCTTTCCAGTGAACTGATACAGTGGATGAATCCAGAGGAATGACCCTTGCATGCACTCAATTCCATGGGTAATATTTTCCATGGAGAATATTTTTGGATATTTATTGATAACTTCCTGTCCTTTGGTTATTTCACTGGCATAAATATCTTAGACATGGATTCCCAGAGGTGTGATCCAGTTCCTGCTCAAGAGGCTTTTGTGCTGCTATAATAATCAGCATCAGCATTATTACCAACCTTTACATTTAGAAAGCTATAGCCATCAGAACTGTTGGTGGCAACTGATAGCAACTCAATTCAATGAGGCTTTATTGGCTCATGAAGCTTGAGAGTCCAGAGGTAGAGCTATTAATAGATTCAGCTACTCCATCTAAGTAATACCTCCCCTCAGTTTCCTTGTTGTAATTTTTCTTCATAGAACCTATTATTACCTAGCATTATATTATGCATCTAGTTAGTGTTTGTTTATTGCCTGGGCTGCCCACTGGAATCCAAACGCTATGAGGGTAGGGTCTTTCAAATGCCAACAATCCCGAAATGATCATGGAATATAAGAGGAACCTAATAACTTGTTGTTGAATGAAAGAATGACTGATTTGGTGCAGGTGCTCAAGTAACATCATCAGAAATTTGTCTTTAACATCTCTTTGTTTTCTCTGTGTCACTTCCATTCTCTAGACTGCCTCTTCCCTGGTGGAGAGGAGATTCCTTCCAGCACAAAGAAAATTACCTTTTTTACCCCCTTCAATAGAACCAGCAAAAGTCCCATTGGCCAGCTTAGGTCATATGATCATTGCTCAGCCAATGAGCATGGTCAGGGCCTGGAGTTGACCTCAGGAAACCACAAGTCTGAGGGCAGGAGGATGTAGGCTGGGCAGAGCTAGCAAGAAACCTTGGCGAAAATAATAGAGTTTATTAATTGCTTTCAGTTGCACTGTATCAACTGATTCTTGGAAAACCTTTTGAGGAAAGTAGAACAGATATTATTAATATTATCCCCATTTTACAAGTGAGGAAATTGAGGCTGGGAAGGATGTGCTTCTCTAGTAATCAGGAAGTGGTGGAGCTCCGTCTCAACCTCAAGTCTTCCTGGGCTTCACCCAGCATCCTCTCTGCTGCATCAGATCACCTGGTGGGGTCACTCAGTAGAGGAAAAGGGCACATGGCTTGTCTTTGCAGGAAGGGATGAAAAAGTGGGAAAAGGTAAGAGGTTTGATAAAAATTCTTGAAGGCTTTTTAATTCTCTGGCTAGTTGACTTGACTTCTCTTGCTGATCTCTCAGTGGAGCCCACTGGTTGGGCATGACTGGTAATAGCTAAAACGTTTCCCCCACGGCGCGGAAAGTGAGGACTTATTACAGTGTGAGGAGGGAATGGCAATAACAGTAGAATCTAAGCACGATGACCTGAACCTGGAAAAAATAAATGATTTCATATTCAGGCAAGTCACCATTCCCTGTGAGCCCTGTGGAAGCACAGAGGTTTATCTTCCCGCTGGCTTTGCACACGTGTATAACACACCGATTCTTAGACACGACAGGAAACTCAACTGTTCCAGTATAATTCTTAAGCACTGTTTTATGGCTGGGGAGCCAAATTTTCAGCACCTCATGCCTGTTCCCATCCTTGTTGCTCCCAGAGGCTGTGTCTCTTTCTCTCTCTCATTCTGAGGTCAGTGGTAGAATATTTATAGGGTTGATCAGTTTGCAAAATAATTTTGAGTGGCAAACATTGAGCTAGTGGCTTCACACTTAAAGGAATGGGTTAGAAAAAAGTAAAGCAACTTATCCAGGATTGCATGGTGATAGCAGAGGAGCTGGCTCTTCAACCTAGACTTTTTATTTTATTTATTTGCTTAAACCTCAAGTTGTTTCTAATGAGCCAGCGTTTCTCAGCCACGGCTGGGTCCCACGCCAGGGGCTCTTATTTAATTGGTCTGAGGTGTGCGTGAGGTGTCTGGACTTGTAGAATCTCCTCCCGTGATTGTAGTGCAGTCGTGGTTGAGAACCACTGAACTATACCCCACTGCCACTCCATGGGGCGAAATGCAGGGCTGTTGGTTGCTTCAAGAGATGACAGAGGAACTTAGAAAAGAAGCAAACTGGTTTACAGGAAAGTTGATAGGCTTGTAGGAGACTATAGAAGAGAGGTTAGATTTGATGTCTTTTTAGAAGCCACCTAGGCCAATGGAGGAACTCGATATTGGCTTCTTAATGCAGCCTGCCATGGGGACAAAGCCACTGCTAGCTCGTCGTGCTTTTGTGCACACTAGACAAACATTCTTGCTAGGGAGACTCAGCCCTGCGAATGTCCAGGTTGGTAAGAGGATAGTCACCTAATTTGTGAATTTTAAAAAGAACCCTGTCTGCCCTAAAGGATGGAGCCCTATCCCAGGCACATGGTCTAGTGAGCAGAACTAGGACTGAATTGCAGCCTCTGCTTGCCTCCTTGATGGTTCCTTGGGTGGTAAACACCCTGCACAAGAATTAAGCAGTCCGGGGTAAGGAAGTCCAACCAAACAGAAATTCCATGCAACTAGAAGCTGAGTGTCTAACGCTTTCTTGACTTGTCTTACTGTTCCTGTTGTGGGGGAGGGAGATGAAAATATGCTTATACTACTCCAGTCCTTGCATGATAAGGAGAAATTGATTGGTAAAGCAGAAATGACTAGAGTTTTGGGGAAGATCTCACACTATCTTAGAGTGCGTAATGCTGGGCAGAATCAGACATGTTTCCTAAACCTTAAAAAGGTGAACCTTAGTAGAACTAAAGAAAAGATGTCCAATGTCCAGCCCAAAACTTAGAAAATAAGGTGACTCAAGAGAATTAGACGATTGTCAAAAATATAACCCTTAAAATATTTTTTCTTGTTACAAAATCAATCCAAACTAATTGCAAAACAATGTAGAAAATAGGCCAGGTATGGTGGCTCACGCCTGTAATCCTAGGACTCTGGGAGGCTGAGGCTGGAGGATGGCTTGAGCTCAGGGAGTTTGAGACCAGCTTGAGCAAGTCAAGACCCTGCAAGAACAAGACCAGCAAGAACAAGACCCTGTCTATACTAAAAATAGAAAAATTAGCTGGATGTGGTGGTGTGTGTCTGTAGTTCTAGCTACTCAGGAGGCTGAAGCAGGAGGATCGCTTGAGCTTAGGAGTTTGAGGTTGCTGTGAGCTATGATGATGTTGCAGTACTCTATCTGGAGCAACAGAGCAAGACTCTGTCTCAAAAAAAAAAAAAAAAAAAAAAAAAACAGTAAAAAATAGACATGAGCCAAAAGGAGAAAAGAGTCACTTGAAATTTTGCTACTCAGAAATAACTATTCACAGTTTTCTGTTTATCCTATCAGTCTCTGTTCTATGCTTATAGATACATTTAGGATACATTTATATATACTACAAAACGGGATCACATGTATAGACTGTTTTGTAATCTGCTTTTTAACTTAATAATATTCCACGAATGTCTTTCATATAATTAGCTACTCCCCTACCTTGTTATTTTAATGGTTGCATGGAAACCCATTTAATACTACTCTTATAATTTAATCAGTCCCTATTTTGGAATTTACATGGTTTCTGTTTTTATTATTATAAATAGCGTTCGATGAACATTGAGTTTTATCTTTTGCCACAAGTATTAGTCAGGGTTCTCCAGAGAAGCAGAACCGGTAGGATATATATAGATATATAGGAGGAGATTTATTATAGGAATTGGCTCGCAAGATCGTGGAGGCTGAGAAGTCCCACGATATGGCATCTGCAGGCTGGAGGACCAGGGAAGCTGGGGGTGCAGTACAATCTGGGAACCGCTGTGGGGGCGTGGCTCTTGTGTCTGCCCCAGGGTCCGAAGGCCGGAGAACCAGGAGCTCCCCAATGTCCCAGTGCAGGAGAAGATGGGTGTCCCAGCTCCGTAAGAGAGAGTGAATTCACCCCTCCTCTGCCTTTTTGCTCTACTGGGCCCCTCGGTGGATCGGATGGTGCCCGCACACATTGGGTGAGGGCAGGTCTTCCTTACTCAGCTTAGAGTCAGATGCTGGGCTTTTCCAGAAACTCTCACAGATACGCCCAGAAAATAGTTTCACCCGCTAGCTGGGAATCCCTTAGCCCAGTCAAGTTGATGCATAATATTAACCATTACGGTAGCCCTGTAGGGTAACTATAATTAACAACAATTTACTGTGTATCTTCAAATAGCTAGAAGAGTGGATTTTAAATGTTCCCAATACAAACATATGATAAATGTTTGAGCTGATGGATGTACTAATTACCCTAGTTTGATATATTGCTACATGTATATGATGTACATGTATTGAAATATCACATATACATGTATCAAAATATCACATTGTACCCCATAAATATGTACAATTATTATCAACTAAAAATAATAATACCCCACCCCCAAATTAACCATCACACCACATTCCTAAATAAGTTCTTGGACAAGAACATCAAGGTCAAATGTATCTTGCCAAATGGCTCAACAAAAAGACTGTATCATTTTCTGTACCCACCATCAGTGGATGAGCCTGTGGATTGCCTGGAAGGCCTTCCAACGAGGGTCAGAACAATATATCTCTGACTTAGCAATTTTTCAACTCTAAGTGAGGCCTGGAATGTATGGACAGAGGTCAAGACCTTGAAAATGGGCAAGTCCCAAAAGCTGGTTCCAGGAGTGTGTTCTCACGCAGCAGGGTTCCAAGAAAGATGTTTGTCTCTCCTGTGCTGAACTTGCAGGTGCAGAGGCAATAACCGAGCCTGCATTGCCTTTTCTCCCCTCCTCGCAAGACCAGGGACAGAGTTCATTCTTGGCTTTATGTTCCTCGGTGTGCTCACTGCCTGGGCCTGGCCGCCCTGCACTGCCTGTGAGCACAGTGGGAGGGACGGAGCAGGGTGGCCTTGCTTTTGTAAAGGAGCGAGAAGAGCCTGGAGGGTCATGACCTTCCCGAGAGCTCTACCTTCCCGAGAGCTCTGGGAGGCATTCAACATGCTGATGAGGGAGGAGGACATGGGCTTCTTTGCTTAGAAACCTCTTGTATTCTTTTTGTTTTGGGTAATATAGTTTAATTTTTTTATCATAAAAGTAATGCACATTCTCTAAAGAAAATGTGGAAAATACAGGAATATAAAATGAAGCAGAAGTCACCCATAGTCACATTGCCCAAGGACAGATGATGGCACGTGTCTTTCCAGTCTTTCATGTGTGAGTGTGTTTGTGTGTTTTTGGTCTTTTATGTAGTTGTAATCAGCTGTCTAGATTATTTTTCTGTCCTCCCTTTTTTCGCCTTAACATCATCATGCATTTTCTATGTCATTACATAGTTTCAATGCACATTTTTTGATTATATGATTCTTCAGTTGTTGTGAATGGGCTACCATCCTTTGTTCAGTATTACTTAATATTTAGACAATTATTTCCATTTTGTAAGAAGAGGAAACTGATACCCACAGGAGTTAAAAGATTTACCTAATATCACAAGACAGGCAAGAAACATGACCACCATTTTTCTATTATTTATTATTCAATTATTCATTAATTCAACAAGGATTATAAAGCACCTACTATTGTATCATGTCTTTGGGAGGCAAAAACATCATTCCTGCTCATGTGATATTTATAATCTAGGGACCATATAGCCTTGTTGGGGCTATGAAAGTGTTTGGCAGCTAGTAGAGCCCAAATAAGGTCCTCCTGGAAGGAGGTAATATTGAAGCTCAGTCTTTCAGGAAGAATGAAAGTTGGGCAGGGAAATGAGAGTTTGAGAGTAGGGTAAAGGGAGCAGCTCATGGACAGGCCTGGAGGTGAGAGGGAGCATGACCCGCTTTGGGAACTGCAAATAGTTGGCTATGGTGCTTACTGGGAGAGAGGGGCTGGATTTGGAGGCATGGATGACTAGGTCATGGCTAGCTTCTGTACTCTGCTAAGACCTTTGGACTTTAAGCAATGGGGGACTCTCAGTGCATCTTAGACAGGAGATTTACATATTCTCATTTGGAATTTAGAAGGAACCATTGAATGTCATGGTGGAGTACAGATGGGGGAAACTGGAGCCATAGAAGCCAGTTGGGACAGTATATGAATAAGGAATGTTGAGGTCAACACTATGTTGAGTGTTGAGGCAGGGTAGTTGGGATGGAAGGGAAGGTATGAATTTAAGAAATAATTGGGAGGCAAGACAGAAAGCAGACACAGCGAGGGGAGAGGAAATGGGACAATATGATGACATCACTGAGTTTGGAAATCCAAAAAGAGAGGGGAAATTCATGACCATCTTGGAGCTGGTCATGAATTTGTTTTGAGATGCCTATGGGACTAAGTGGGTATTTGGGTGGAAGGAGGTGAGAGTTTTGGGTGGAGACAAAGATTAGGAACCACTGAGGTAGAGATGATTTCCAAAGTCTGCAGGAATGCGAGAATCAACCAGAAAGAGTAGAGAGCAGTGATGGGTAAACTACTGGCCATGATGAGCTCCTTCATGGCCCTTATGATGGACAGACCTGCAACCCAGAAATCTACAAACAGGAAAGCTTAAACAGTGTAAATAACGTTCTTAGAATTCTTAGGTACCTTGAAGGTCATCCAGTGAAGACTAAGGCAGAATCCTGGAGGAAACCAGTATTTCAGGGACAGGTGGCAGAAAAGAAACATTTTAAGGAGACCAAAGAGGAACTGCTTGGGAGTCAGGGCAGGATGGAAACAGCAAGGGAACAATCATCTGGAAAGAAGGAAACCAGTTTCAGGAAGAAAGAGGTGGCCAACAGTGTCAAAGGGTTAGGATTAAGGTTAGGATGAGGTCAGTGTCAAATGAAGGTGGAGCTCAGTGCATGGAGCATCGAGAAGGTTCAAGACACGTAAGGCTTCCAGCTTGTAGGCCAAGGTTCCTTCCCCATACCCTACTTCTCTTTTGTGACTCCCACTCAGACTCTCAGGGGAGAGGGCATCTATCTATGGCAAAGAGCTCCTCTTTGTTCACATCAGGGTCTATTTTAAGCAAATTTTATACACGAGAACAGGAAATTACAAGTCCTTGCTGGGCTGGGACTGCAGAGTCAATTATTGCCCTCAATCCTCCACCCCTGCATAGATCCATGCCCTTTGCTGTGCAGCTTTGTCATTCCTTCCACAAGAGGGCAAAACATTTCCCTGCTCCTTGACTTCTGGCTAAGCCACATGACCTGCTCTGGCTGCTGGAGATGAGTAGTCACGAAGCAAGCAGGAGCTCGGGGTGCCCCGCGCAATTAGTCTTGGCCTCTTGAACTTCTGTCATTGCCCTGAAAAACACCTGCCTGGCCGGCTCCCTGGTCCCAGGCAGATGAGGCACGTGTGGCGCAGAGCCACCCCTAGCCACCTGCAAACTCGCGAGTGAGAATGATGTGCTCGTTACTGCATGCCACTGAGACTGTGCAGTGCTTTGTTTCAGAGCAGTCACTGAGTTTCGCAGTGGTATTCATTTAATAAAGCCCCGGTTGCTGCACCCGAGCGTCCATCTGTCTTGCCTTTCCTGGGTCCCACCTTAGTAGGGGCACTGTTGCCCTGCCACAGACTCAGCTGCCCCAGCGCCCTTGAAGTAGCTCCAGCCCCACTTCCCACTGTCCCAGTCCACTCACCTGGGAGGCCAGCCCCCATGACCGGCACTCGAGTATGAATACGGCGTTTCTCACTTACGCCTAAGCCCCGTCTCAGTCAGGGGCCCTTCCACTCTAGTTGACATGAATTAGATAATTCACTCAACACATTTTATTGGACAGCTACTATTTGCCAGTCCTTCAAAAGCGAACTCTCTTTATGAAAAAAATAGTTGCTTGTTTTCACGTGCAGCCCTTGACATATAGTTGGTGATGCCTATGGCAAACACGTTGTTATTTTAGAAAAGACTGTAATGAAAACGTTTTTTTGCCTAAATCATGGTTTCCAGTTTTTAAAAATCCTTATATTTTTAATTACAAAAGTAATGCATGCTTGTTTTAACAAATTAAAATATCAAATTACATTTAAATTTTAAATTAATCGACAGGAGCTTGGTTTTTGTGTTTCCCAGGGAGGTGTGGGGTAAAATGAGGCTCAGCTATGGCTCAGTCTTGTGTTGCACACTTAGCACTGGGCTTGGCACAAGGGAAACTCCCAATTTAGTGGGTGGAGTGAGGCTGCCACCATCCAAGCTCAGGTTGGCTGGAACTCCTGCCAGGAACATTGAAACAGCCTCCTAACTGGTGTCCCTTCCTCCAGCCTCTACCTGCACTGACTGATTAATTAATCAAAGCCTCATTAATTAAAGTGCATCTCCCATCCTGTCTCTTGATGCTCCAAGCTCCTCTGTGGCTCCCCATGGCCTTGCTAAGACTCATTCTAAATTGCTCTAAGGCTCACGAATATCTAACCTGACTCTACTTGTTCAGCCATTTTCTCTTACCCTGTACTCAGCCGAGTGGATGGTTCCTTGAACACGTCCCTCACTTTGCACCTTCTAGGTCTTGCTCGTGTTCTCTCCTTTGTTGGGAATGTCTTTCCCCCACCCCCACCTGACCACATTCTACCCATTTTTATGAGCAGCTCACATGCTCTTGCTCCATGAACTGTTTTGTCATTTCTTCGACTAGAATTCGTTTTGCTTCCCTCTGAATGCCTTGCCACCATCCCTTCTCTGGATCAGGGTTTCTCTAGCTCAGCTCTACTGAGATTTGGGGTCTGTGCAATTCCCTGTGGGGAGCTGCCTTGCACATTTTAGGATGTTTGGCAGCACCCCTGGCCTCTACTCACTAGGTGCCAGTAGCCTCCCCTCCTTCCAGTGTGACAACCAAAAGTGTCTGAAGACATTGGCCAAAGTCTTCTGGGAGGCAAAATCTCCTCCATCTAAAAACTACTGGTCTAGAGTAATATTTATCCAACAAATCTGGTGGCACAATTGGGTTTGTGTCTTGTCCAGGAGGATGCCACCTAAGCACACCAGGCCTTTTCAAGACTCCAAGCCTTTGCTCATGCTGCTCCCTCTCCCAGGGATGCCCTTCCCTGCCTTCCTTCTGCTGATTTCCTCCTCAGCCCTCAAGGCCGGGATGACAGGCTACCTTCTCTTGTCACCTTTCCCCACCTGCCTCCTTTTCCCCAGGCAGAACGGAGGCTTTTGCCCACTGAGTCCCTGCAGCACTTTGCACAAACCCCAGTAATAGCCCTCGCCAGACAGTGCGACATGGTATAGAAAAATAGTTGAAATATTTGTGTCCCAGGCTGGCCAAGGCCTCCCCGGGTGTGCCAGGGTCCTGTGTGAGTAGGAGATGACCAAGCACAAGGCCGTACACCAGTGTGGTTATGTCTAGCTAGAATTTCTGGAATAGCAGTGCCTGGGTTCCAGTCCCACCTTGAGCATTTACTGGTCGTGTGATTTGGGGTGATATATTAAGCTTCTCTGGAGCCCTGATTTCCTTCTCTGTAAAAATGACATCATAACAGCAATAATAGCGTCTATCTTGCCAGATTGTTGCAAGGATTTAGTATAGCGACACATATGAAATGCTTGCCCAGTGCCCGGCACGTAGTAAACACCTGGCAAATCTTGGTCATCAATGGAGAAGGAGCGCATGGGGGCGCGTGCTGCTTGGTGGAAGGAGGGACTCCGCCCTCCCAGGCTGGTCCTCCCTCTGTAGCAGGTGCAGCCCCGAGAACGGAGCCCTGCCCTCCCTGCCCCTTCCAGCTGTGCTGCCCAGTGCCCCTAGCCTGGCAGCATGGGCGATGGGCACCGGCTGCTCCGGGAGCGAGGGCTGTGGGCTCGCTTCACGGGGAGGTAGCCAGGCTGGGCGGAACAGGGACAGACATTAAAAACCCATCTTCTCACTGGGCATAAGTAATTGGCAAAAAAGCTCTAAATCCATAGCTGTCAGGTGAAGTCATTTCCGAGAGAAGCCGGTGGAGGGGGAGAGCAGAAGGGGGGCTCGGTGGGAGCAGGAGGAGGCAGTGAAATGCAAAACAAGGAGCTGGAGAGGCGGGACAGAAGCCCTCTCCTTCCCACTCCCAGACTTGGCTGCTCCCCAGGTTCTAACCCTCTCTCTCGTTTGTTTTTCTTTTCTGGATAAAGAGGATTCCAAGGTGGTAAAGGCAAAGAAAGCCGTCCATGGAATTATTTAATGAGTCAGAATGAATTGCATTTGAAATCATTTAAATGGGATCTGGGAGCATTTAGCTGCAGCTCGAGATCTTAACTAGAGTGGGAAGGGATCTTCGTGCTAATTGCTGGCAATGACATTCCTGCAGAGAGGGAGAGATCGCAAAGCACAATTAACACACAGGGGGCAATTTTAGGGCCTGGACCACATGGCCAGGAGAGGGGCACTCTGGTGTAGCTGCCTGGGGAGCCCAAGACCCCCAGCCAGGGGTGGGCAAGGCCTGGGGCCTGCGGGGACGTGAAGCTGTGGGGAGGAGACCAGGGCTGGGCTTCTGGGGGTGGAGGTGGGGTCTAGCTTCTTGCTGAGGGATGAGCAGGGGCCTGGGGGTCTCCAGGAGGGAGATAAAGGAAGCTTCTAGCCCTCGCATTGGTCCCAACCCTACCTTCCAGAATGCCAGCTTTGGGAAGACAGTGAACTTCACCTAGATTCCAAGAGCAGAGACATCCCCGTTTCAGTTTTTCCTCTTCATTCTACACACCTTACCTGGAGTTTCCTCTGTTGGTTTTACCTTTAATCACCACTTCGGCATGGGGTGTAGGACCCTGTTCCTTAGCTCTTCCGTGCCCACGTGGCTCTGGAAAGGTATTATTAGCTCCATCTTACAAATGAGAAAGATGAGGACTTCAGCTGGGACTTAGTTGAGGACACATAGTTGATGAGTGACAGAGGGTGAGCTAAGACCCAGGGGTGTATCCTGAACGTCCATTGGTTAGTAGTCATTGTTTGTTACAGTGCTATTCAGACAAATGTGAGTGACAATGTCCCTGTCTTCCAGGATGAGTCTACAAGGCTCATACCCTAGAATCATAAACAATTATAAAAGCTTTAAAGTGCTAACTTCCATATGAAAGATGCAAATGCAAGCCAGGAGAGAGGTTACTTCTGAATGGGTGGACAGCCAAAGTGTCACCTTGAATAGGAGCAGAATTGGGGCACGTGGCGATCTGGAGAAGAGAGACTGTAACAGAGGCATCATTCGAGCAAAGACAGGGAAGTGGGAAAGCGTGAGACAAGTATTGGGAGACACAGCATGTTTATCTCTGGAAAGGAGGTAGAATGAGGGGGAAGAGTTGGGGTAAGATAATAGTTTTGCACGCTGGATTGATAATTTCCAATCTCATTGCGCAGGCAGTGGGAGCTATGGATGGTTTGTGAGCTGGGGAGTAGCTGCAGTAGATGATGAATTTGGCGTTGGTGTGTGGCAAGGCTTGCAGTGGAAAGGGAATGACTGCTGGAGCCAGTTGGAAATGACTCCAGTGCCCTACAGAATAGGCAGTAAGAGTCTGAATCGGGGCAATGACAGTGGGCTGGAGAGAAGAGGACCCCCTCCCCCCATCCACCGCCCTGCCCCCAGCGCATGCTGGCTCTCGAGAGTGTTCTCTGAGGTCCGCAGCAGTGGCTGGCCCTCAGCTGGGTTGGAAACACCGGTCATGTACAACAAGTGTATAAAATGTGGGGCACAAGGCTGGTGTAGCCAGGAGGTCATCTGGTTATCGGGACCTGTCCTTGCCCTTGGCAGATGACAGCCCAAGCCACCCAAGACCATGCACTGTAACTCCACGCCTCTCTTTCCTCGGAGGTCTGCATTAATCTTCCTGACAGTCCAGAAAGCCTGCTCTGGTGCTTCCTTAACTTAAAGCACGAGGATTATCTGACTCTGAGCTGGTGGCACAGGGGAAGTCTGCCTCCCCAGTGTGGTGTGACTCATCCCTCCAGTGAGGCCAACAGATCGGACCTGGGGGAGCAGGTTTTGATTTGAGCCCTGGGAACAGGCAGCTGGACCTCACAACCTTTAGAGTTTAGGTTCCTTTTCAATGGGGCCTAAATTCTCCCTGTTGTTATGCATGTCCCTTTCATTCTGTCCTCTGTGCCACCTCCTCCATAGCCCCCTGGCACCTCTAGAAGGATCTGCTTCCCAGGAGAGGAATATGAGCCTGCCTTGAGGGCAGAGCCCCTGTCTTGTTCCCATTCCCTATAAGACCAGCAGAAGGCATGATAGAGAGAAATTTGTTATTAATAATTTGTTGTTAATATTTTGCTATCACTAATAACGCTAATAATAATTATTAAAGCTACCGTTGCACTTACTATGTCCTGAGCATCTCGATACTTATTTCTAATCTCAAGCAAACCTGCAAGGGAGGTATAATTATTACCATTTCCATACAAGGGACATGAGGCCCAGAGAGCCCAAGTCACTTGCTCTCTGTCCTACGGCGAGGATGACTTGCATCAGGATTTGCTCTGGGCTGGCCAGCTCTGAAGTGCACGCTCTCTCTCTCCCTTGCTCTCTCTCTGGTGGAATTGGATTATCATGATCATGCTTCCAAATATCATCTCATGATTAGAAGAATAATAATGGCAAATTATATTGAGTGTGCTGAGCTTGGGTTTAACTCATGAGGGGAGGTTTGCTTGTTGTTCTAAATCCTCTGATCATGCAGCCACAGGTCCAGGCCACCAGGCAGAAGTTAGGGGTTGGAAGGACTGCGCTTAGGGTTTCTTGAGTAGACAAAGAGGTTGCGGAGAAAATGCTATTGCTCTGGGGTCTTCCAGTCCCTAGGTGGCGCTGTTGGACCCCGGGACGTCCCGAAGCCCAGTGGCAGCTGCAGGGAGGTAGGGCCGTGGGCCAGCCCCAGCTCAGCTCTATTAATGGGAAGGCTCAGCCCTGCAAGAATGAACCCTGGAAACAGCCTAAATGACCAGCAAGCTGGGCCTGGTTAAATAAATTATGATACACCCATATAATGGAATGCCATGCAGCCATTACAAATTATGACATAGATTTATGTTGATTGATATAGAAAGATATCTCACAATATATTTTATTGAGGGAAAATCATGCCTCAGGACATTTGATATATATAGCATTATCCCAAAGATATGAAATTCTGCAAGAGGGAGACAGAGATGGATAGCAAGCAGGATGGTCACCGAAACCATTACCAGTGTAGATCTTTATGTCGGTGAGATTTCAGATGATTTTTACTCTAACCTTATCTGTCGTGTGGGGGTATTACAAATGACAAGCATGAATTATCTTTGCAATTGGGAAAAATACTATCGGTTTGCCTTTGGAAGTTTTTAGACCAAACCACACTGAAGGTCTCACTGGCTCTCACTAAATACAGCCCCTTTCAGGGTGCAGCCCCTCACGTGTCTCCTCAGTGTGTCGGAGACCAGGTACCCCTCTCAGGGGAGTGGAGACGTTTGTCACCAGTGTTAGAGACAGAGATGGCCGAGGAAGCCCTTCCTGGGGCACAGTTTGCAGCCCAGGGCCAGGGTGTGGCCCAGGGACTGTCCACCCTGTCTCAGCCACAGCCACCCCTGCCCGAGCCCTCGTGTCCCACCCTGTCCTTCCACTCCGCCACCCGCCTCCCGATGCCTCCCGAAGCTTTCATCTCCACAAATTCTATTCGGCAGCGAATCCCTGAACTTTCTAATTGAGATCAGAGATAAATATAGTGGGGAGAGCAGGAGGGGGAGGGAGGAGGCCTAGTTTTAATTTGCAGCATTTCCCATTAATAACAAATTCTAATTAAAAAGTCTCCGTCTTCCAGCCTAAGTCCAAGGGACAAGTCTCCCCTGGTCTGTCTGGTGGGAACCTTCGTGCCAGCCAGTTTGGAGTGTGGATATCTGTACCAGCTGAGCCCTCTCTGTTAGAAGCCATAATTAAGCTGGGGAGAAAAAAAAAAAGGATGTCATCTAAGACCACAGGGATCTTCCCCTGCTGCAGTCCTAAAATGAGGCCGCACACCTTCCTTGGACAGCAGTGCCTGCTGGGCCCTCCCTCTTACAGGGGGTGGCCAGCCAGGATGAGCAATGAGGCAGATGTTCGGGGGTGGGGAGCGCCTTAGCAGAAGCAGCGAGCTGCAAGGGGGAGCTCTCTCTGCAGCAATGGGGTGTGCCTGCCTCATCCTTGCCCTTTCTCTTCCCCCAGAATTTCCTCTGCGGAGGCTTGCTCATTCTGTGCTATGTGAGCCCATGCCTGCATGTGTGTGCGTGTGTGTGTGTGTGTGTGTGTGTGTGTGTGTGTAGGGTGCCACGGCTGCTGACAGAGGAGTGACAGCTGCTAATAGTCTAGGAGAGTAGACGGATCACTTCATATTGATCTGAATACAAGTTTATCTTTTTCACCAGGAACATTTTGATGCCTTTGTAACTTGACGAACTGAAAAGTCGGCACTCAGTAAACAGCTATGGATGAATGTAGGGCTGAGTGAACAGAATTATCCTCCTTCAACTCTCCGTCCCTTTGAGTCCCCTGGTTACGTGGCAACCCCACCTGGACGCTGAACGGGCATCTCAGTCTCACTGTGCCCAGCCTCGCCTTGCTCCCCCCAGACCTGGTCCTCACGCTGTCTTCTCCCATCTCTCTTAAAGGCAACTCCATCCTTCCCGTTGCTCAGGCTACAAATCTTGGTGGCAGCCTGGACTCTACTCTTTCTCTGACATGCCACATCCTTTCTCCTGTGGGCTCTACCTTCAAAACATATCTGCAGTCCAGCAGGATTTGCCCCACCCTGGTTGGAATCTCCATCGTCTCTTCTCTGTACTCTTTCAGTAGCTTCCTTCCTGCTCTGCTGCTTCCGCTCTTGTCCCCTAAAGTCCATTCTGAGCCCCACAGCCAGAGGGACCAATTCAAAGGTAATTCAGATGATGTCCCTGCTCTCCCTCCAGTGGCTCCCCTTCTTGCTCAGAGGGGAACCCAAAGCCTTGTGAGGCCTCGAGTCCCACAGGATCTGGCCTGTTCCCTCTCTTACCTTAACCTCCTGCTACTCTGCCTTGGCCCTACTGCTCCAGCCACCTGGTCTCTCTGCCACTCCCTGACAGTGCCAGCCATGCCCCTGCCTCGGGGTCTTTGCATTTGTTCTTCCTCTGCTTGGAAGTCTCTTCCTCCAGGTGCCCATGTGGCTCAATCCCTCACCTCCTACAGTCTAGCTTCTCAGCAAGGCTGCTCTGACCACCCTACTGCAAAACCCTAACCCTAACCCTTTCTCTGCTTTACTGTTGTCTTCACAGCACTTGCCACCTTCTGATTTATTTTCTTATTTATTTCACTTGTGCCTTTCCCCCTCTCCCCACTAAAAGGCAAACTCCATGAGGGTGGAGATTTTCGTCTATTTTGTTCACTGCCATTATTACAGCATATAGAGCAAGGCCTGCTGCATGTAGTTGCTCAATGAGACATCTGTTGAATGAATGAATGAATGAATGAATGCCAGTGAGCTGAATTATCAAGTTAAAGTCAATATTTTCTTATCTGGGAAACATACCAGAATGTAACCCAAAAGATGGGTTGGGTTACACAGAATCCTAGTGTCTGGAAGGGGAAAATTGTTGTTATAAGAGGGTTTTGGGAGTCAGTGGGACTTGACTTTGAAATCCAACCTTGCCATTCACTGGCATTCATTCATTCATTCATTTGTTCAATGGATGTCTCATTGAGCAACTACATGCACCAGGCCTTGCTCTATATGCTGTAATGATGGCAGGAAACGAGGTCATTCATGAACTGTATGACCTTGGCTATTTACTTAACTATTCTGAGGCTCCAATTTCTTCATTTCTAAAATGAGGATAATGATAGGATCTACCTTATAGGATAGTTGGGTGGAAACAGTCAAAGCAATGCCATACAATACTTACCCCTGACCCAGCTGATAGTGAGTTACTGCGTGCTCAGCGATGTTAGCTAGTAATGGGGGTGCTATTTTGTTGTCAACAGGGAACACCTTGTAAATCAGCGGTGACCATCGACCACGAGGAGGTGAATATAAAACCTTTCTCTGCAGAAAGTAGGGCTTGGTATTAAGAAAAAGCAAAGAGAAGAGTCTTGTCCAGCCCCTGCAGGAGCACAGTCCTGGGACTGCTGCTTTAAAAATGAACATAAATTAACAGGAGCTGTTAAGAAGAGAGGGATCAGTCTGGTGAAGCTGAAAAGGTGCAAAACCATCCCTGTGGCAGTCACCAGCAAGAGCTGGCTTGCTCAGCTCAGCACACACTGAGGAAGTTATGGTCTAGAGCAGCGGTCCCCAACGTTTTTGGCCCCAGGGACCAGTTTCACGGAAGACAATTTTTCCATGGATGTGGCAGGAGGCAGGATCAGGGGTGGTTTGGGGATGATCCAAGCACATGACATTCCTTGTGCAGGCAAACCTCTCTGCTAACGACGATCTGTATTTGCAGCTGCTCCCCAGTGCTAGCATCACTGCCTCGGCTCCACCTCAGATCACCAGGCATGAGATTCTCACAAGGAGCTGCAACCTGGATCTCCAGCATGCGCAGTTTACAGTGGGGTTCATGTTCCTATGAGAATCTAATGCCACCGCTGATCTGACAGGAGGCGGAGCTTATGCGGTGATGCCATTGATGGGGAGCAGCTGTAAATACAGATGAAGCTTCCCTCATCCGTCCTCTGCTCACCTCTTGCTGTGTGGTCTGGCTCCTAACAGGCTGTGGACTGGTACTGGTCTGTGGCCCGGGGGCTGGGGAACTGTAGGTCTATAGCAGGGGCTGGCAAATTTTTTTGTGAAAGGTCATATAGTAAATATTTTAGGCCTTGCAGGCCATATGGTCTCTGTCACAACTACTCACTCAGCTCTGCTGTTGAAACATAAAAGCATCCTTAGGCAAATGAGTGTGGCTGTGTTTCAATAAAACTTTATTTACAAAAACAGGCAGAAGGGCATATTTGGCCCCAGGGCCATGGGTTGTTGAACACTGGTCCATAGATCCTAAGTTGAGTTGGCTGATGGAGCATTTGAAAGACGGTGGGACTGGTCTGAGGGTGCTGAAGGGAGCAGGGGTGGAAGGCTGGAACGCATAGGTGTGTGGATAAGGAAGGCGTTTAACCAGCCTGAGCTTCTGGCTGAGCCACGTCGGGATGGGCTGCCCTGGGCAGAAGGCCGTGAGTGCTCGTCTGTGGGTTGTCCAGACAAAAGGGCGACTTAACAGATATGCAGAGAATGTATTCAAACATTGGGAAAGTCGTTGATTTAGTCTTCATGGACTTTCAAAATCTGTGCTTATTGGGATATTCTAAGGCATATGCACATTAACATTCGGGAAAACAAAGTCACGGATTTGGCACCTCTCTAATGAATGGGCCATTGAAATTTGCAGATTGAATACAGTTCTACTTTCTATTAATAATTATGTCACCAAACAGATTTTGTGCACATATCCACAGGTGAAAACCAATGAGAACGCACTGTCAGCCTCACTGAGGACACAATCCATCTCGGAACTCATCTGGGTCTCTCAGAAGACCCCGGCACTGACTATCAGCTGTAGTCACTGTCCCACTAATAAAAACAGCACGAGGAATGCATGATAATTCATTTTCCATTTAGAGCTAAGAATGGCGAGCATCTGGCGCGGTAGCCTCCGCTGCTCTCACCTCTGTGTATTGGAAAACATTGCTAATTGGTCCTGACTGTCTTTCTTCCTGAACCTTGGCCTCAAGTAGTTAAGGTTCTAGAATTTTTATAACAGGAGAGACTGGGGGCAGCTGCCTGGCTGGAACAGGGGTGAGGGTGTGGGGGCAAAGCTGAAGCACACCAAGCCATGGAGGGGGGCTGACTGAGAACCCTCAAAGACCCCCCCTTCAGAACCCTTTTGCTTCCCCAGTACGTCGCTTCGGGCAGCTGCCATCAATTTATTGGAGGTGGCTATTTGTCTGCCATCTTTGGTTTAGAAAGTTCAAGGGCAACAACAGACGTTTTCCGTGATGGCCTAGAAGTCAGCCAGGGCACGGTACTGGTTGTAAGCTGGGACTCCCAGCTGAGCAGCCTGTACGGAAGGAATCAGGAGGGTGGGATGGCCTGGCATCTTTGCTGTCATAGCATTTTGATGAGACCAATGCTGGAAGTGACTCAAAACTTTCAGGTACAGGCATACCCTAAGCCTAGGTGCTAGAGAATGTGCTAGAGGGATAAGTTGATGACACCTGCTTACCTGACCTTTTTCTGTGCACTAGGAGCATGTGTGTTCATGGCCCCTGCGCGGTAGAGCTGGGAGACGAGAGGGAGAAGGGATTCTGGTGGGAGAGTGGTGGTCTCAGCCACCGGTCCACACTCCAAGACGAACACAGGGTGGAGGCAGGAGAACAAGGGTAGGATCCGTAGTGAGTGTTTGTGGAGAGGGGATGAGCCCATTTGGAACGTCTCCCAGGACAGCCTCAAGATTTGAGGATTTGGGGGTTAAAGTGGGTATAGCCAGTGTCCTGTTGTAGAAAACGGTATTTGATGTCAAACCCCAAAGGTCAAAGTGACAATGTCAATGGAGGACTAGACAGCAAAGCTAGCCATTGGAAGAGTTGGTCGCATGATAAAATTAGGTCTCATGGGTGGATCAAGGAGGGTAGTTCTGAAGCAAGGCAGGAAACGGTGAGGGTGCTTACATTTGCATCTCACTCTGAATGAAATATGAAGATGTCACCATAGCCCAGGATTTCACAACCTTGGCATTAGGGACAAGTTGGACCAGATGATTCAGTCCTGTGCACGGTAGGATGTTTAGCAGCACCCCTGGCCTCTACCCACTGGATGCCAGTGGTACCCCTCCCCTGGCTGTGACTACCAAAAAAGTCTCCAGACATTACCAGTGTCCCTGGGGGGCGAATCACCTCCAGTTGAGAACCACTGCACAGTCTCCCAGGCCGTGGTACACAGTGCACGTCATGGGATGTAGATCTCCCGACTGTAATGGGAGATCTGGAAGAAACGGAATTGCCCTATGACTCTGGAAATTTACAATAGCAGCCCAGGACAGAGTCCCTCGGGTCTGGTGCTAGCTCCCTGCCTCTCATCTTCCCAACTCGGGGTTTCGCTTGCTGCGCTCCCATTGCACATCACACGCATTTCCAACAAAGCTGCTGTTTTCCCGTACTGTTAATATCTGCATGGCTGTATCCCCACAACACTTTAAAGCCCTCCAGGGCAAGCCTTTGGTCCCTCTGTGCGTGCCCAGTACCTAGCATGGTTCTTGGTGCTGCTCCTTAAAGGTTTTCCAATGCCCGCCCGAATGAATGAAGTAATGATTTCGGGGTCACTTCCTGGACCTCCGGCACCGCAAACGCCCGAGAGGCGGGAACCCTGAATCATCGGTGCAGAGGAGATGTCGGAGCTGGAAAGTGATGAGTCCTTTCCTCTTCTGGAAAACATAAGTCAGCCTAGGAATGAGGTTCCTGAGTCACTGAGGCGAAATGAACCCAGGACGGGGACAAGGGGGCCTAGCTGGGGTTTGGGACCAAGCCAGGTGGCCAAGAGGGCGGCTCTCGACATCCTGAGAGCGGCCAATCACAGGCCACCCCCTCGCGCGGCCACAGTGGCCGCGCTGGTGCAGACTCCGCAGCTCAGCCCCGTCCTAGGCGCCGAGCGCACAGCCGCCCACACAGGGCCCCCTCAAAGCGGGGACGGCCCAGGTCCCATCAGCACAGCCCCTACCGATGGGTCCTACCGAACTGGTGATTTCAATTAAAGGACCATTACCATGAAACCCTAGCCAGCCCCAGCTCCCATCTGCCGGCAGGACGCCTTTCTCCCGCGCTGCGGTTACCCAGCGGCCCTCTCACGGGGGCCCAGCGCCTTTGCGAAAGCGCAGCAGCTGCTGCTCATAAACAAACATATTGATCACACAGATATGGGATGGCAGGGACTTAATTCATGAATGAAGTGAGCTTTAAGAGCGCCCGGTGGGAGCTGGCTCCATTTAAAGGGCCAGCAGCTGCCCGCACGCCCTGGAGGGAGGCTCCGGAGAAGGCCAGGCCTGCGAGACAGCCTCTCTCTGACCCCGGTCCTGTGGTGGCTGCTGGACTGAAATGGAACCCTCTACCCTGGGGTATCGCTTTCTGCGGCGCCCGTTCGCTGGGATGCTCTGCGCAACCGGAGCCGTCGGATGAGGCTGGGCCGGACTCGTTCGTATCCGACAGCAAGGCCCGCCGATGCAGCAGGGGGGAGGGGGGCAGGCTTGTCCAGGACCCCCGCTCAGGCTCTTGCGCTCCTTCCCCGAATGACGTGATAATGGTATGAGTCCCGGCCACCGGCCTCACCAGGACCTGCCTTCTCATTAGTGCAAATGGCATCAGGGCCCTGGGATCCTGATGAAGGGCCCACTCTGGGGTGCCGGAGGGCCCAGGCGTCCTTTAGTGCAATCACAAGCCAGACAGACCATTCCCCTATTCCCCCCGCCCCTCGTCGCAATTTTAGCATCCAGTCTAGAGTAAAGGCTCTGGAGCCCCACTTCCAGGCTCTGCATCACAGCTCTGCCACTCACAAAGCTGTGTGACCTCAGGCAAGTTTCTTAACCTCTCGGTGTCTTACCTGTACAAAGGGTCAAACTGTGAATGTGGAGATTAAAATGAACCAACGGGTGCTGTGCTTGCAACCGTGCCTGGCACGTGGTATTGTTGGTATTGTTTGGTCATGGGCTTGCCCCCAGCTTCAGCCTGCTGTGACAGGCCCTGACTGCCACTGTACCCTTGTTCCCTCTGCTCCTCACCTAGCCTCCAGGTGCCTCTCCAGGGAGGGCGGGACCTCATGGAAGTACAACATGCTGTAAAACATGCTGCTTCTTTTCTCAGTGCCTAGATGGGCAGCTTCAGCCTCAGCCCTGGCCCAGCTGCTTTCTGGAAGCTCAGGGTGGC
The DNA here is from genome assembly GCA_008750895.1 of Mirza zaza. Taxonomy (NCBI): domain Eukaryota; kingdom Metazoa; phylum Chordata; class Mammalia; order Primates; family Cheirogaleidae; genus Mirza; species Mirza zaza. The sequence goes on along the minus strand of VSMD01077935.1, from coordinate 6,078 downwards.
TCCTGCCCCGTGGCCGAAATCCGGCCAACCTGAGCCCTCCGGGCCTGATCTTTGTGCTGTTTCCACCCCTGGCTACTGTGGGCAGAGCTGGTCCTTCAGCCCCCAAACTCTCCGCTGCACCTCTGTCCTCCCTCAGCTTTGTCTAGAGCTGCACTGCCCCAATATGGTAGCCAACGCTAGCCACGTGTAGCTATTTAAATTTAAGTGAATTAAAATGAAATAAAATTAAAAATTTTTCCTTAGTCACACTAGCTACATGTGGCTGCCATACTGGACAGCACAGATTATAGGGCATTTTCGCTCTGCTGCAAGTTCTGTGTTGCTGCCCTAGAGGTCGTATGGCAAGGACAGAGGCAGCCTCCACCCAGTTCCTGAAGCCCTTGCTGCTCAGAGGGAGGTCCATGGACGATGGCCTCTGTGTCACCTGGAAGCCTTTTAGCAATGCAAACTCTCCTGCCCCAGCCCACACTGAATCAGAATCTGCACTTTAACAAGCTCCCTAGCTGAGTCATGTGCACATTAAAGTTTGAGAAGCACTTTTCTAAGCCTCGATTTTCATGTTATGGAAAATAGCAATAATACCTCATAGGGTCGAATGAAGCTCCCCATTAAAAAGTTCTTGCCAAATTAGTAAGTGCCCAATAAAGACTTGACCCCTTAACCCAGGGGTCCCCAGCCTATGGTGAGTTGTATAATTATTTCATTATCTATTACAATGTAATGATAATAGAAATAAAATGCACAATAAATGTAATGCATTTGAATCATCCCCAAGCCACCTCCCTCCCCAGTCCATGGAAAAATTGTTTTCCACGAAAAACGGTCCCTGGTGCAAAATGGTCGGGGACCGCTGCCTTAACCAACATTGGTCTGCCCCAATAAAAGGGCAAGAGACCTGCCTTTCACTGAGAACCTGATGTTTTACGGAGACTTGAGGGTGCCACCTGTTGTCCCTCACTGCTCTGGAGGCTGTGCGTGAGGTCTGGAAGTGGGCTGTGCCTGCTCCTGGCACAGGTGCGTGTTTTCTTTCCAAAGCCTGAGCTGCAAAACCCTCAGGGCCAATGGCTCGGAGATGCTCATCATTCCAGTTCAGATTCAGCATCTGAGCGAGGCGCTGGGGGCCCAGGTTAAAGAAAACATTATCTCTGGGCCAGGGTAAAGTGAGAGAAGACAAACATGAGCATGCAAACAGATGGGTTTCAGTCCCTGCGGCGGGGGAGGGGAAGGGAGAGGGGAAGGGGCGAGGTCCAGGTGGGTGCGGGAGCTGAGGGGCACTGGGCCAGGGGCGGAAGGGTGCCCGGGAAGCCTTCTGGAGCAAGAGGGTCCTGGGTTCAGGTGAGAGGGTTGCAGAGTGGGGGTGACGGGGGGACATGGGTGGGCCCCTGTGGAGCAAGGGGTGGAGTTATTAATCAAGCCGGGAGCCCCGTGCTGCTTGCTTCTGCTGGAGCACAAAGGACAAGGGCACATGGGGTCAGGCGGAAGGTTAGAGGTGGGCGGGAGTTCAGACGCGGGGCCGAGTGTGCCACCTTGAACGTGACCCCACAGTGAGGAAGCTGAGGCAGGGTTTCGGGCAGAGGAACGAGGGCTGCATTTGTGAATTAGGAGGATCGCAAGAGCAGGAGGTGGAAGGAAGCTGGGGACCGCTAGGGCGTCCGCGTGCACGTCCAGGGAGGGGCAGCGCAGGCCCGGACTCCCGGGGCAGGCAGGCTGGGGCACAGGGAGAACACTCTGGGGACAGGCAGTCGCACACCGGCACTTCCGCTGTGCAGCTCGTTAAATCTGAGTTTGTGATCACTTTTTTTTTAAGGCCTGCATTTACGTTTGTGTTCAGAAATCTTTCTTCAGACAGGTGCAAGTCCCCAAATCTATGAGACACGGTGAAAGCTGTGCACAGAGGAAAATGTATAGCCTTAAAGGCCTTCATTATGAATGAAGAGAGACCTTCTTTCCCCCCCACCAAAAGGGATGGCGTTGAGTGAGTACTCATCTTAAGAAATTACAATAGGAACGACTGAATAAACCCAAAGAAAATGGGGAAAGAATATTAATCAAGGTAAAAAAACAGTGATTAATGGAATGAAAAACAATGTACTAGAAAGGATAAATAAAACCCAAAGTTGGTTCTTTAAAAGACTAACGAGGTAGATGAACCTGCTTTCAGTGCCTGATTACGGGGAGGGGGAGTTATTAATGGGAGAGAAAACAGAGATGATATAAATTAACTGCCTCTGCAAGATCCCTGGGAGTAAATTCTAAACACAGCGCTGGAGACTCGAGAGCGTCTCGAGCAGGGACGGCCCCGGCACCTGAAGTCTGCGTGCCCCCTCTGTCCCCGGAGGCCTGCGGACACCCGCGGTGTTTTGTTAATATCATTCTTCTCGCCGTCATAAAAATAGAGCGAGACACATGTATCGAGCTTTTCTCCTATATGTCAGATGCTGTGCCACCTACTATGCATGGATTTTATTTTAATCCCCCTCGAAATCGAACCAGGTGAATTCAGGCCAAATATGACACTGTTTTACAGATGAGAAAAATCAAATTTGGCATGACAGATTGATCTGCCCCAAGCGCCCACCTCTCTCAGGAGGCGGAGGCAGCGTTTGCATGAGGACACCCCGGCTCCGGGACTGCCGTGCCCGGGCGCTGTGTAACTCGTGCCCTCCCCGCGTTGCCCCGTCCCCTCGGCGAGCGTGTTTGAGAAACAGGCAGAGGTGTAGGAGGAGCACGTGGGTTTAAAGTCAGTGATGACCTGGCCCTGGGTGCCAGCCACGGCGTGGCCATGTAGATGCTTAGCTTTGAGGGGCTCCTGGGCCCTTCTGGGGCTTCGTTTATTCTCCTTTAAAATGATGGAGGGGAACTCTGACTTTAAAATTCTTTTATGTCTTTGTTTAAAAATGTCCCGTATTCAGACCTCACCACTAATTCAGGCAAGCCTCAGTATTCGGTATGAATTAGGTTTGTACGCTCCGGTACTGTGCATCTTACCTGCTGAAATGGATCCCCGGCTCCCCTCTAAATAAATATACCAGCCAGGGTGACATAGGGCAGTGTGTCACCTTAGATCTGGCGCTGAGCCTCCTGTCCCCAGCCCCACCCCACTCTGGCCCCCTCTGCTCTGCCCTTCCCATAGCGCCAAGAGGACACGCCTCGTGGAACCCCACTCTTCTCCACCCTGCTGTGCCCTGCGCCCACCTCCGGGGCCTGTGCAGGCCTCTGCCCGTGGCCCACGTGCTTCCCCGGGCTGAGTCCACCGTGTGTGCACGCCCAGCCCCTGGGGTGTCCTGTGGACCAGTGCTCTGGGCTGTGGACAGAGTTGGGCTTTGCTGAACTTGACATCCACGGGCGGAAGTGCACCAGGCCCCTCGTGGAGTGAGAATGGGGCAGGGTGGGGGACAGGGGCCAGCACAGGGGCCCCCATCTGAACTCTTGCCCTGCCAAGGGGTGCCCCATCATTTGTTAATAAAGGAAAATTCTATTCCCTGGTAAGTGTTAATCCCCCGACACAAAAGACACATATGAATGTGAATAAGCTACAGGCAAAGAATGATGGGGTCGCAGGCTGAGTGGGGCTTCGCTGTCAGGGGGCTGGTAAATTGACGAAACTGCAGAAGGAAAATCCCTGGGAAGGGGGCTGTACTGCCTAGAAGAATTTGGGAGGCCAGGATATAGAGAAACCTGGCCAATGCAAGGCTATCCTAGCCCTCTAATCTCACAGCTAGTTCACTCCCCTTGGCCCTGACTTGAACCTGAGCAAAGCGGCTCCCTCCAGACAGACGTGCCAGGATCCGCTCGCCCCTTCGCGCACCGTCAGCAGATATGCACGGAGCATCTCCCGCGTGCAGGGCGCAGGGCCCGGGACGGCGGCGAGCAGAGCCAGACCCAGTCCCTGCCCGGGTGGAACCGCAGCCTAGCGATGACAGACACGTGCCGACAATGAACTGGAGAATTGTGGCGATAACCGCAAAAGCCTGTGATAACACGCCCATTGAGGGGGGGTCTCAGCGCTCTGAGGCTGCCTGGCGCAGGACGAGACCCAGGCTGGATGTGGGGGGCACTGCCCGGGGAAGTGGCAGTTGGTGGTGGGTTGGCGTGTGTGCAGCCCCTGGGCAGTGGGTCTTGTTAGGGGCAAGAAATGAAGGGGAGAAGCGGTCAGAGGAGGCCTGAAGGTAAAGGGAGGGACGGGGAAGAAGAGGGAGGCACAGGGAGCCTCCCCGATTTCTGGCTCTCGTAGCCAGTTGGAGGTGGGGCCGTGTCCTGAGCCGGGGCAGCTGGAAGGGAACCAAGAGCAGGTGGGAGGTCTGGGGGAGATTGTGAATTTGGTTTTGGACCTCTAGATCCTGAAGTACTTAAAGGAGAATTTATTTTAAAATAATTTCAAACTTGAAGAAATTTAATAAATTAAAACATGTAGAAGAGTTGCAAGTACCATGTAAAGAAACCCTGTATCTCCTTTCCTCAGCTTGCCCCGTCGTTAGCATTTAATCCCATTTGCTCCAGTACCCTGAAGGACTCCCCCAAACAGAGACACTCTCTTCCATTGCCCCCACACGGGCCCCGAAATCAGCAAATAAACCACAAAGCCCATTTGAATTCCATCAGCCGTCTCGCCAAGGTTCTTTTTCTCTGTGGCTCAAGATCCACCCAAGAACCCACGTCGTTGCAATTGGTTGCCATGTCTTGTTGGTCTCCTTCAGTCTGGGACATTCTCTCACTATTTCCCTGGCTTTCATGTGCAGTTTGAGGAGGACAGGCCTTACCTTCTGTAGGACAAAACTCAGTCTGCATTAGACTCTTTAATGTCAGGTTTATTGGCTTTAATCCACATACAGTGACATCCATCCTTTCCAGCGCACGGTTCTGTGAGCTCTGACAAATGCACAGCAGCAGGTTAGCGCCTCCACAGTCAAGACCTAAAACATTGTCATCCCTGGGCCCATGACCCGTGCACAGGGCCCTGTGTTTAGAAGACCCTGCATTTGGTTTAATGGTATCTTGTCACCATCTTGAAATTCTTAATAACTTTGGAATAAGGGGCCCTGTGTTTGCATTTTGTGCCAGGCGCTGTAAATAATGTAGCTGGTCTGGTTCCTCATCACTCAGAAAAATTTCCTCATGCCCTCTGCCAAGGCCCTTAGCCATGACCGATTTGGTTTCTGTACCTATAGTTTTATCTTTTCCTGATGGCATGCAAATGGAATCATCAAGTCAGGTTTCTTTCATTGAACAGAACTCATCTGAAATTCATCCCTGTTGTTTCAAGTGTTATAATATATCAGTTTGTTCCTTTCTGTTGCTAAATACTATTCCATTGTATGGACGTATCATGGTTTATTTATTCACCAATTGGAGGACATTCGAGTCATTTGGAGTATTTGGTATAATAAACATTCACATACAGTTTTTGTGTTTTTTCTTTCTTTTGGATAAATGATGGTAATAGAGTGAGGTTGCTGGGTCAAGTGGTAAGTATGATGTTTAACTTCATGAGAAACTGCCAAACTGCTTTCCAAAGTGGCCATACCATTTTGCAACCCCAATGGTAATATATGAGAGTCCGAGCTGCTCTACACCCCTGCCAGCACTGAGTGTCGTCAGTGTTTTCTGTTTTAGCCTTTCCAATAGGTATTAGTGGTTCGGCCATTTCAATAAGTATCTCATTGTGATTTTATTTTCCATTTCCCTAATAACTAATGATGTTGAGTATCTTTTCACATGTTTATCTGCCACCTGTGTATCTCTTTAAGTAAAGTGTCTGTTCAAATATTTTGCCAATTTCGAAATTGGGTTTGTTTTTTGTTGTCAAATTATGAGAGTTTTAAACGTATATATTAAGGATACAAGTTCTGTGTCGGATAGGTGTTTCATAAATATTTCCTCCTGAAGTGCTTTTGAGACACTCAAGTAGTTAGAGCTGATGCTCAGAGGAAAGTTCTAGGCTGGTGACACAAAATGTGACTTCACTGGGGTGTCAATTGAAATTGAAGACATGGGCATGAGTGCAACTGTCCAGGGAGAAAGAAGACCCTTGAAAGGAGAGATGGCTTAAGAGCGAGCATTTAGGAATTTCAAAATTCA